>CAJUYH010000820.1:61834-77476 GCA_910591685.1 Galerucella tenella
TCCGTCCAATTAAGATGGTCCCAAGCGCTTTCCGAAGCGCCCACAGCATCCCCAAGATACACACTCACACTTTTCGTTTTTCTTCTCTTTTTGTTGGATATTCGTGCTCGCACTCTGGCGACGCGTCGTCCACTTGCACCTTGATTTGTGTCCCCAGAGGTCTTCGTGTGTATGTGGGTACACACGAAAGATATATATATATATATATACCTATAAAGATGGAGCATTCCAGCACCTCGGTTACGTCTCGCCCTAACGCAAGTCTATATGGGCATTGATGTATCGTTTCAATTGTCCTGAGGGATAGAAACTGCCACGCGTCCTTGGGAAAAACTAATAAAAACCACTGGCTATTCGTCGCATCTTTTCCACTTTCTCTCATTGAAGAAAATGATCATAGGGGGAAAAAAAATAACAAAACATACACATATATTGTGTCCCTTGTTTTCTGATTATTGACAATCAAGGTACAGTTTGAAATTCACCAAAGTGGATAAATAAACTGGCGGAAAACATAAAGAGGATATTTAAAATGAGATAAGTGGATTTTGAATTTTTATATGAACCTCGTAACTCATCCAATAAAAAAAAAAAAAAAAAAAGGAAGAGAAAAAGCGGAGAGTAACTTATTTTATCGCTTTTGCTCACTCGCTCTATTTCAGTTTCAGTAAAATCACGGACAGAGAGTTTATCCCGGGCATTTTGAAACCATTCCCCAATGAGCGATTCGAATGTAAACGACGTACTTCGTACTGGCCTTTGGCGACCAAATGTAAAGCAGGGTGGAGCAACACCTGGGCTTTACTCAAAAACTATTGGACCTTTTATTTTTGTATTTCATCGAAGATAAAAAAAAAAAAAGAGAGAAGGGAAAGAGAAAGAAAAGCTCAAAAGTACTTTCGCCCCCTTTTTTTTATACTGATTCGCTGTGACATAGCGCGCACTTCTGGCAACAACGACGGCGACGAAGGAGGAATATCGCTGAACATGCAACCACAGAGGGTTGGCAATAGAGAAAGAGATACATATATTGGTATAATGCTGTAGACTACTGTACGCATACGTCGGTGAAGGTGGGATTTACAGCCACAAATTCTATTTCGTATATAGTCGCGTCCGGAAAATGCAAACCCACCACGTTTTCTCTTGAACCCTCGCTCCACAGATCTAATGGAAATGCGTGGAAGTGTTGTGTATTTTGCGAAAGGAGGAAATTGATGTAAAATTTTGCCGATGCAGACATAGCAATGCAGCCAGCGAGGAAAATTGGTCGCAGAAAGAGAAAAGCAAGAGAAAAAAACACGATAGACCTCAGGAAATATTGTCTTACGAATGCAATTCGTTTTTCTTTCTTTCATTTCATTCTTCTGTGTACGCATCGAACAAAAGACTTTCATTTCCCGCATTTACCGGTCGACTAGATGGCTCCTCGTTACCTTTTATTTCTTCGCTTTGCCCATCATGAACCCCTATCGCGATATACGTTTTTATATATGTATATATGTATGTACCATATATTCTGAAGGTACATTGAAGATTACCGTTCTTTCCTCTTTTGAGATTTCATTCTGTGTGTTGGTTGCTTTATACATGTTTGGCCAAGTAGGATATTGGTATTCCGGGTGTGGCGATGAGACTGATAACAAAATCGAATGTCAAGTGTGCATTTGAACGAATGGGTATTCGCGATAGGGTATATATTGAAGGGAAAATAAAAAAATACCTATGAGATTGTATAGTCTATGAAAAATAGAAAGAGTGTCATTAATTGTGAACAGTTCTATTCGTTTTGGCTATTCTCTGCGGAATCAGTAGCAACTTTTTCGTTGAGCTAGATATATATGTACGTACAAATGTAAAAGAACAAAAGGAAAAATGAATGTGGAATAAAAGTCGAGGAGGCACAGAGGAAAATCTCTCAATTCCCACGAGCACTTTTTGGCTGAAGCGCATGGCGCGCAACGCCTCGTAAATTTTACCGGGACACTTTAAAATGTCCCTATGGCTGGTACTCAACTCTGCGTATCGTTTTTGTTATATTTTTTTTTATTTGGCGGCCGTGTGCGCGCAACTAAAAGAGAACGAAAAATATATTTTTAAAATAAAGAAGAAATAGTAGTAGTAGTAGTCGTATATAGTTTATACCAACCACCATTCTGTCACCCTTCACGGAAGTATTGGGCTCGGCGAAATTTTGCCCCAAGACTATACATAGTTGGTGGCGTACACGCATTAGCATTCCAAAATCGTGCCGACTATTCATCTCCCAATGGGACATGGAATCCAAACGATTTCGATCGAATTTCCCTGCGTTGTTTTCCAGATGTGAAATTTACGCGACCAAAACCTATAGTTCCAAACCAGCCCTATTTACATTCAATCGCGTTAAGAATTGAAGTACAGCATAGATAGATAAATAAATAAATATATATATATATATATATATCGCCAGGGAAATAAATTTTTTTTACTAAATATGATGCATTTTATAATAATTCAGCCATACATTATTCAGAATCAGTCAATCACTATTTCAAATTAAATTATTAGCAAAATTAAATATTGCTTTGATGTGAAGAAAATAAATTGTTTACACTTTATTCATATAAAGTGAACGATTTAAATGGACAAATGTCGAACTAAATGTGGAGTGCATTTACTTATATAATTATTATCAATAGTTTTTACTTTTTAACTGCTAAAAAAATTTTTCTTCAAGTACAGACTTTTTTTTTAAGTCCATCGAATTATTTTTAATTGAAACATTCGCCTTCACTCTTCAGCCCCCTTTCTAATCTGTATAACGTCTAAAATTTCATCAACAGAGACTCAACCCCTTTTATCGAACCCGTCTCCTTCGTCGTCTTCTTCTTATTATTATTCCGCCTTCCATGATTTTTCTTTTATTTTTTTTTTATTTCAAGTAATAAAGACGAGAAACACTTCCACGAATGATCACAGTTATTTCTGTGAATACGATTTTATTCCACCCTCTCTTTATAGCGAAATATGCGCGTGCTCCAAAAATAAAAAAAGAAAAGAAAAGAAAGAAAAGTATAAAAAATAAACGGAAATAGTGTAAAGAAAAAGAGGAAAAATACGCGGTAATCCACACATGTTACCCCTCAGCTTGGTGTTACACTACTGTATGGCATATTCATATATACGAGACATAAAGATCGTGTATGCGGTTGTCGTTTATATCTCCAGTAGAGATATTTGTGGAACCCTCTTGGGGACAGCACAAGGCATCGTATGCGCGCGTCAATATAAGGGTATATGACAAGAGAAAAATATTGTGAGAGAAGATGAACTTCAATATCACCAACAACGCGCATAGAATATTTCATACCAATATATGCAAATATACCAAATATTTACGTATATATATATATAGAAACGCTATACTCGTAGAGAAAGCGATGATGAATAACTACGGACAGCGCGAAAATCAACGTCAAGATTGAGGATAGAACGCGACAGGTGTCACGAATGAGCATTCAACCAAAGTTGAAGGCGGCAACTATACAGCGACCGCTAATTAAATTAATTTCTCCAACCCTCTCATACTCAAGTCAACCTCGTCGTCGTCGTCGTCGTCGTCGTTATCATCATGCACAACGTGACGAGAATCGTTTCATTACAAAACGCCCAAAAATGAGCTGAAGAAAAAAATTCAATAAAAATTTATATACAATACTTAGTTAAATGTAAAGAAAAATTCATCGGTTTTTTTTTCTTCCACTTTTATTCCACCTTTCATTCTCGTTGACGATGAAGACGATCTTGGCGCAAGCTTTCGTTTCAATTAACGCCCTTCTCGCCAAATACACCTTCCCTTCTTTCATTCGCGTGTCGAGTGAGTGAGAGAATGCGAGAGACGAGAAAGTAGTATAGACTCGAGTAGAGAATAGCGACAGAGTATGGGAGGAAGGTCTTTATCACTACTCCAAACTCTGGGTATATGGCGCAAGCCAGAGACGAAGACTTTGAAGGAGGAAGGACTATTGCCAAAAGAGGGGTTAGCAGTACACCCAGGCGCTTTTCCACAATGTGTATATACGTTGGAAGGTCTTTACGTGAATTTGCATACAGAGCATCTGTCACCAGGCCCCTTTAGCCAGCTTTTGGCCATTTTCAACTCAGTACTATCTACCAGCTTGAATCTATGGAATAATACCAGCTATTCTTATGGTAAATCCGTGAGAGTCAACAATATATATATGTATTTTACCACCTTTTCAACACCATTTACGTTTTCCCCATACACTTTTTCACCTCTCAAGTTATTCTTGTTATAAAAAATTCACGAGTTGCGTGCGCGCCATTCAAAGCAGTCTTCACTATCACCATTATTTTTTCTACTTTGATTGACATTGGAAAATTAACTGGTGTCCATTTAAATATAATTATTGGCCACTTTTATTATCGTCCATACACTGTGTACAGTGTGAATCTCTTAATTTTCATCGTTAATGCGACATCCAATAAAATTACACGAAGAGAAAATGTCTCAATTGTGTATATGTGGAGCCTTTGGAGAAAGCGCCATAATGTATAGAGACATATATATATATATATATATATATATAGGAAAGACTGAGACGAAGACTGTATCAGACGACACGCGAACAACACACCTTCTTCTTATTATTCTTATTTCTCGTCTATATACGAGGATCCAAGGTAAACGAGATTGCGATTCTTCAGAGAGGAGAGAAAAGAGCGAATAAGAGAAGGTTGTGTTTGTATCCCGTCGATGCCGCAGGACAACTAAATTCCATATCGGGAACACACACATGAACGTGGTGGTATTGCTTGGTTGCATTATTCCTTCTCTCACTTTCCATCTCTCTACTTCGTCTCCATTCATTGCCTTACAATGTGTGAAAATTCAGAGCATATATTTATCCAATATACACCTGCAAAATGTCAATTAAATATAAATATATTTATATACAATGTTTCATGATACACAAATGGGAAAAAATTGTAAAGTAATAGTGAGAGACAAACCAGGCGAGAGTTTTTTCGTTTGATGGAAAATGTTGGGTATGTATAGAGAGAGGACCGTGTAGAATAATATTGAGAGTGAATTCGTGTATGGGTGTAACAGAGTTTTCCAAGCACGAATCCATCGCATTGAAATTCACCACGAATTTCGCTTTCCATTTCTATCCAGTTTCGTATCCTCCCATCCTCTATACATTTTTCCCCATCTCTGTCTCGCACTCGGATGTGAATGACTATGCAGCGCGCTCTACTTTGCTTTCTGATCACATCCACCTTTGTTCTATCAGGTTTTCATATATATATATATATATGTGTGTGTGTATAACTGTCTCTGTTTCCCGTACGATTTGACATCTTCCTCATGCGATTCGTTATTTCTGTCAATATTATATGGTGTTACAAAATATATATTACATTTATATCTACATAGATCAGTTTAAGCTTTGTGCATTTCATTAATTCCATGAATTACATATCTTTTGCTTTGATGTGAAATTCGTTGAATTCGATAGGGAAGGAATGAATAAATAGAGATAGAGAGAAAAAGAGACAAAAAAGATAACTGGAGAAAAACCAGGACCATATACGCATTCTACCGAGACGCTTGATATGAGAATTGGTTTTCAATCCAGTTCTCTCGGTTGCGTTTCACTTTGGACATAAAAAACATGTCAAGTTGGAAGTATAGATAGAGATTAAAGTAAGTGAGAAAGACAAGTCTACGACCTTGTTAAGGAGATCGCGGTAGAAATTATTTTAGTTGAGATTTATGTGATTTTTTTTTTTGTAATCAATACTTCAATACAAATGCTTGCGTTGGAGTGGAGAATTATGAGAGGTTGTCGAATGTATAATGAAGAAATGAGTGATTGATAAATTTACATTTGTATTTTTGTAATAGATAATTAAAAAATTTTGAAACTGTAGATTGAAATTGAATTATAATAAATATACAATTATTTATGGGATATTTATAAATTTATTTCATTGAAACATTTAAATTACATTCCTAGCTTTTCTCATTTCTCATTTTTTATACAATTGGGGACCTTTTTTAGGGAATGGTATGCATAAAACATAAATTCAATATTAAAAATCAGATGTTACAGATCAAATAAGTTTTATTGTTGAACTTTTTTCTTCCGCAATTTTGATGGACCGCCAATATTCTCAGCCAAATTCACATTGATATAAAGTAACGTCTCCGAATTCGATGCTTATATTCATCTCGCAACCATAAATAATGAATTATAAAAAATGGAGCAATATCAACAGAAATTTGGCTTAATATTTTGGCAACGATCAAAGCTGCTTTTTATTCATTTAAATTATTCAATGCATCTAATACCGAATTATAATTGACAACTAAAAAAATACTATTTCTACTACAAGTGCCATTGTACTATGCGACCATCTCAGGAAACTTTCAAAAAGCAACTTGAACAAATTTAGACATTTACGAAGAACGAACGCGCACTCATTCTCTCCAATGTAAACTGCACCCTCTCATTTTATACACCCTTGAAACTATACATTACTTCTGTACTAGAGAGAGGGTGAAAAATCGTAGCAACTTATTAAACGTAAAAGTTTTGCCACCAGCCGCGTGTCCTCATGTTGATATATAGCACTCCCCAAAAAGTTATAGCACTCAACCTCTCTCTTTTCGCCCGTTATTGTCAAATTACCAAACATTTTTCACTGAGACTTGCCAAAAACTCCCTTCTATTATTAACACCATCAACATCACCATCTCTCACGCATATATCGATTCATATCCTCACTTGCCAACAACACAAACATATGCATACATATATATATATATTTAATGCTACCTGAATCTTTGCGTGCAAATCAATTGGGCACGTCTATTCTTCCCACGATATTGCTATCTACATCTCCATTGAAGTAAAAGAAAAAATAGCTAATTCGCATGGTCATCATTCTCAAGCTAATACGCATACAAACACACACACACATACACACGCGTGAGTGATGTGGATAGTTTTACTCCTCTCTTTATTTATATATTTTATTTATTTTACTTTTGGACAAAAGCAAAAATTATCGTTTCATATAGTCGTTGCATTGGTGCTTTAGTTGTATAACATCCTGTATATATGGTGACGTTTATAGTATGTAAGCCGATGGAAATCCAAGTCTATAGCCTCCATCTATTGCGGATCAGCCTGCATAATATCGCTTAACATTGACTCAATATATAAATACAAGCATCAAGAACCTGCTTATCATTTTCAACGTCTCTCAACTACTATATTCTTCATCATTTTTATACACTCAAGTTTAAGTACCCCATACGGTTGCAATGCTCAACATCACCAGTGTATTAATATTAAGTATACACATACTCAAGAAAATATGTATATGCAGTAGCAAATATTATTTTATTCTAATTCACTCTTTCTCCTCTACACTTTTCGTTTAACTCGTTATGAATTTTTATTCTCCCATTCCATAACATTTCATATGCGCGCGACTTTAACTTCCCTCTTGTCTTTTCTTTGATTTAATAGCCTTGGAGAATGCATCGGAAAGACAGAATATATATATATGAGCGTGTGCGGTGGAAATGAGAGCAATTTGAAGCCTCTCTCTATGTAGTATACATATATAACATTGCTTGTTTTTTCTTCGTTCATTCGACTTCGCCTCTCACAGCGTGTTAACCTTCCTCTCTTATTTTCTTCTCTTCTTTTGCTCAGGACGTGCCGCGTGAGTTGAAGGCACGAGCACCGGCTGCTCCTGCTGTTCCTCGTGTGCTACTCCATAGGCTATCGCATTTATTATATTACCGCGAGATGCCCCATGATGGTGTTGGTGGTGTTGGTGGTGGTGGTGTTGTTGTTATTATTCAATGTGTTTCCCTCTCATATAATATACCAAACGTATTTATATGTATATATAAACACACATATACACACATCCAGACATAACTGAACTTTTCCAACTCCATAACAACATTGGATGTGGCTGATGCTCTATCATCCATTCGACACGTTCCAGGATATTTCATCGTGTTCATATAAGAAGCCTGCAACAAGTCACTATTTTTTAATAAATTCATTCTTTGTCTCATGTGAAAATAAATAAACACATGTATGTATTTATTTATAGATGTATGATGTAGATATAAATACGTGACCCAAATCCCTTTAGATGTAACGTGACAAGTGAAAGGCCAAATAATTTTCGTGTCCAAGGCCAATAAACTCCATCAAAGTCATTCAACGTTCCACAGATACTCTTTTTATTTTATTATTATTATTTATTTATTTTTTTTTTTTTCGTTTCGTTATTTCCATCGTAGGAAATAAAGCGTGAATTTCATGTGTAGTTGGCCAGCTCACCTTTACGTCTCGTATTCGTTTTCGCTCTCTCACTGTGTGATGTAGCTAAGATAAAAGTGAGAAAAGATATATATATATATATATATATATATATATATATATATATATATATTGAAGATGAAGAAAAAGAAGTCAACAACTCCGCACGTGAAACTCTCAAACAGAAGAGAGGGTGAGTTTTTTCCTACGGGACTATCTCACATAGAATTATACACATATAGCTGTCTAACAAACTTATTTTCAGGGTGCGGCACTTGTGTGACGTAGAGAGATCCAACAAAGACGCGAAAGAGAGAAGAAACGTGTGTTTCCACCCAAGGGAAAACCCAATGGAATTCACAATACAGAGAAATACCGAAATTGGCAAGATAAGAAGAGAAACAAAAAAAAAAGAAGAAAAAATATATGATACAAAAAAAAAATCATAAAGGCATATATGATCAATAAATAATTGCAACATCTTTCATATATTTATATATGTTAAATATAGACATATATAAAAAATGCCTCGAGATATTTCAGTGAAATGCTGATGTGTTAGCGTTCACTTCCGGATGTTAGTCACTGCCTTACATCCTTTTATCCGATACAATATTTATCATAAACCTGTCATAAATATAAAACCATTGAAGTATTATCCATGTATAGAGAGTTCTATCACCTCCATATGATAGAATCGACTGTAAAAGAGTCACTTGTGATTGGGAGCCACTGCCACACACATAACCAGCATGGCTGGAGGCTGCGTATGCTCCTTATATATCTTCTCTTCCTTTACTCCTTTGAGAGATGCCTCTTTCTTCTCTATACTCTCTTCTTTTATTTTATTTTTTTTCTTTCTCTCGTTTCTCTTCCTACGCTCAACCCGCGAGAGCATACCCAGGACTCTCCAAACGTACGTTGCAGCCCATTATCGCCTGACTATCTTCCATGCCAGTACATATATATATATATTGCCACATGTACACGTAGTGTTCAGAGGCTTGAAAGGCCGGAAGGATCCATGAAGAAACCCATCCCCAGCGACTTCGCCTCACTCTAATGGATCCTGCTGCATTTCTACCTTTATACTCATAATCAATTCTCCTTCATATGTATATTCAATGTATACATGTAGGTATATGGCTTCACTTCCATTCGATATAACGCACGATTCACTAAAAGCACCCTAGAATTAATTATCATTATTATTATTGAGAGTGAATTGTCGATATGGAGCAATTAAAAATTGATACTGAACTTATTAGTACTTGGACATTTACATTTTCAAGCAATTTTTTTTTTCCGGATTCTCCATTGCATTTTTATTTCTGATGAATATCCTTTTTTTTCATCCTTCATGTGGTCTGTTGATTATTTTTGTTTCATACTCCGGTTTTGTATTCATTATTCATGTTTAAGTTGTATATTTTTTTTATTTTTTTTTTTTTTTCGGACTTTATATTCAAATTCTTTTGAATTGCATCCGGTATATATTAATTTGTTACATATCTGCATTGTATTAACAGTGAAAATTGATTTATTAGCAATTTGAAAATGTGTGAAAAATAATTTATCAAAAAGAAAATAAATGTATTTTGCATTCAAATGTTATTTTAACTTATCCAACAAATGTAAATAAGTCTGTCAGAATAAATATATGTGGATAAAACAATGAGAAATCAACTTGAAAGTTATATCAGAAATTCCACAAGTACGTGCCACAACAGCCTATATCGGTTTGTTCACTCATTGAAGGGAGGAAAGTGAGAGAGAGAGAGAGAGAGTGAGAGAGTGAGTGCGATAAGTGTCAGAGTTGAACACGCGAACTCATCCAAGAGTTGTCAGAATAGAGGGACGATCAAAACTCTCACTGTAAAGTAGTTGTGCTGCTGCTTGCAGGAAGGAAATACACTCCAGAGAGACAGAGAGATAGAAATAAATTCCATAGCTCTCTCTATATATACATACATATATATTCCCCATTGAATATATACTATACACTTAAATTCCACAGCGGTTATACCACTAAATCATTTTCTATACATGTTGGCTTTTGAATCGGAATACACGAGTGCACGATGCTACACCATTGCACACATATATATATATATATATATATTTATGTGTATGAATCCATTGCTTGCCATATAAAATCCAATGATGGCGTATGCTCCTTTGGATTCAGAGCGAAATCTATGATGTTTCCTTATTTAGATAAGACAGGATTAGATGAAGAGTCGATCCTTTCCATTGCGATGATCGATCGAGCGGATCGAAAGAAGAGAAAGAGAAAAATAAATAAATTCAATTCTATATTTTATACCATCAGTAAAACTATCATGAAAAAAAGTTTTACATTGTTATTTATTCGCTTTTGTTTTATTTTTTTGTCGTTCATTTTTATTCGTACATTTTATTTTGTACCATTGCCAACTTCCTCGTTATACTATCTGTACATTATAACCTCTAGTGATATTGGATATTACATCTGCAAGAATGAATTGAATCGTGGCAATATAATTTGCTGGGAAATCAATATCCGGATACTCACGTGCTATTATTATTATTATTTGTTTTTTTTTTCAACTATTGTTTAACTGCAGTGTGCGAGATTGGGAAAATGCGATATGGCATGAAGTTGGAAGGGCATAACGTCGAGGTAAATGTCTGCAAATAATGATTCGTCACGGTGAGTAAGAGTTATATTATCCCGGAAGCGATCACTGACAGTGAAGTTGATGAGTGGTTGAACAATTACTTTTCTATTGCTATTAAATGTCGTTTATAGAGCTATTGCTTTTAACATAAAATTATTGTTACTTATTTTTTGCTCTTCTCTCGCGGTTAAGTTACACCAATATCCGTAATATATCTCACATAATTTTAATCCCACGCACACAAACACACACACACACACATATATATATATATATGACACTGCGTAGATAATCTGTGTTTAACGATGTGTGTGTGGGTGTTGGAAAGCAGGAAAAGTGAGATAAAGATGTGTTTAATCAGATGAACGAGATAGAGAAAGCCATATATACGTTTAGAAGGGAATGGGAATAAGCCCACAAGTATGATGTACTGCGTTAATAACCGAATACACCAACCCCTCTCGTGGACTTAACGATATTTTGAACGGTAATTAATTTACTACATACGTAGTAGCTCCAGCGCCCTTCGAAAAAAAAAAAAAAAAAAAAAAAAAAAACAGACAAAAATAAAAGGTTTTTGCCCAAAGATTTTCCACTCACATGTCCAACTCTGCAACACATTGATCCCTTGTTTGTTTCCTCCATGGCCATGTAGAACATCAATGTGCATCGTGTCTAACTCTTTTTTTATTCTTTACTCCCTCTTTTACTATACCAATATGGTTGGGATGTGTATGTATATACAACCAAAGAGTCTAGACTGAGTGAATTCACTTCACTTGAATTTAGCTTCGTAAAACTTGGCTCCAGGATGGCCACTGGGTATGAGCGAGTCTGGCGACGCGACGCCCGGCGCCGATCATGCTAGACAACTACACCAGGGCAATGACTCCCAACGATCGTATATAGAGAAAGAATGAAAAATATCACAAATATTTTTCATATTGAGGATAATTTTATGTTTGAAAGAGCAATGGATAAATATAATAAATGAAAGTGTAGAGACAAATTTTTGCTTTTGCCACTAGAACATTTACATAAATTCACATTTTTATTTTTCTCTTTCTTGTCCTTTGACGACTCAGTGCGAGGATATAAAAATGAAAAAGAGAAAAAGAAAAAAAAAGATAGCTGCGGAATATAAATAATATTTTGAAGCGGGGAAAAAAGGTTATTTGGTGACAGGCTAATATCACGGCACGTGGTTTTGCTTATTAAAGTTTGCGCCGTTGCCTATCATATCTGTCATTGCTAACTTGCGCCCTTCCTCTACTCATCATATTCTTCTCTGTCTGTATATACACATGTATGAACGATGTATACAAACTATAATATTATATTGCCTGGCATTCTTTCATCATTCCGTTACTTTATTCACCGAAAATTCATCAAACTGTTGGTAAATAGTTTTAAATTCAACAGCGTGAGTTTGCATAAAACTTTTCCCACTCAAAATTTAAATAGTAATAATATTTTTTGGCGAGGGTAGAGAGAATGCCAGAACGATTTTGCATAGAACTTCTATTCACATCGTGTAACATTACAGTATATATATATATATATATATATATATATATGTCACCATTGGCTGGACGAAAATATGCGCGAGCAGGAATGAATCTCTTGCAGGGTAATTAGGCAGATTACTTTCTAGAGTCGTTTAAACCCCACTTTCTTACATTCTCTCTCAGCTTTTTGGTGCTTTCACTTGCCATCTCTCTCATTTTATTCGTCCCCTTTTTGAATGGATATAGGTGGATGAACAATTAAACGAGGAAATTCTTGAGTAAAAGTGAGAGACATAGAGAGAAGAGAATCAGTGGAAATAAACGGAGAGAACGATTCGCAATTCGAATGAAACTTAAATTCACCGCAGGGACTAATCGACCAGCGCCAAAGTGAAGAGCATGGGCTGCGCATTCCTAGCGGAAGTAATCTCAAGCAACAGAGATAGAAAGAAGAAACCGCAAAAGATCCGCCAACTGTATTGAAATAACGAAAACAAAAGAATACGATATTAGAGAGATAGGAAAGAATGATTACAAGATAAAATAGATTGAGAAATATATATGTATATACTGCGAGAAAGAAATACTGAATTCAAGTGAAGTAATTTATTTGTATTTTGTATCACGCCAAGTGAATACATCGTAATTTATATTATTTTAAAATTGCTGTAGTCACTTGGGATTTTTAGGTTAAAACCGTTGGATTTGTAATTCATTCCAAAAATATAATTTTCAAGTTCACAAATTTTGTGAACTTGAATGATAATTTTTATTTATTCAATATTAAACGTTTTGCCATGAAATTTATTTATTCTCTCAGTATTTATATCAATTCATTGAAATATAATTAATAGTGTATTACACGTATTTATATTTCTTTGTTTCAAGTGTATTTTTAATCGTCACTGTTAATTCAAAAAATTTATTTGACTCCAAGTATACATCATTTGATTTCAATAATGTTTTATCTCAGTATATATTCGCTGGAGAAAATACAAATGGAAGGTTATAAAAAGTATGAGACCAACGTTTTATTTACGACGTCCATGGAGACAAGACTTCAGTGATGTCAAGGTCCTGCACGGCGCCATATCCACATCGAAAAAGATCGGGTTGTATAAATACAGTTGTCGTTAATTAAATAATATTTTTCTCTTATTTTTAGTCCTGCCGCATCGCCTGTGTAAATTAATAATAAATGCCATTAACGCCCCATATGAAAGAAAAATAATAATAAACGTAAAGAATGAAAGCGACATTTTATACCTGATATAAAAAAAAAAAGAAAAAGAAATAAAAGACGAAAATATAATCAATAAAGTAAAACGTGGCTCTGTTGTGGTCTTGCTAAAAGCACTTATTGCAGTATTGAGATCGTAACTCAGTCGCAGTCCCGTCATAAATGTCTGCACAAGCGTGTACCAATGAAAGCCAGAGCTATATATGCCTTCTTCGTTGGTCCATTCACTCTCTACTATTTTCATCTAATCCTACAGAACTACACAAAAAGGAAAATAAAAATAGAAGAGATGAGAACAAGGGGGAAGAAAAAAAATTGAATGGTAATCGCATGATGATTTCGAGTCAGTTGTTTCATTATAAATAATAGGAATCCACTTCACCGTTGATTAAATGAACTTTGAAACCTTAACTTGAAAAAAATAAAGGGGTGAAAATAAAAGAGAGAAGATATAAATAAAAATGATAATGTAGCGTAACATAACCTAAAGTGTAAGTGAGATATCGTGAAAAGTAGTGTAAGAGGAAAGTAAAAGAGAGACAAAAGTACAGTGGATTTCCCCCCGTACAACGGATGAATGAGAAAATATTCATAATGCTGGATTAAGCGTGGGAGTTAAGGTTATATAGGTATACTATACATATATATATATATCGTTTCACAGGGTGGATCGCCAAACTAATCAAGAGTCCGCCCTATTTAATTTTCCACCCTCGTGTTTGTTTCATCGCAGCTTTCAACTCATCTCTCTTTCTCTATCACTTCCTCACCACACGGTTCACTTTCGCTCATTCAGTATTTCTCAGACTCTCTCTCTCTCTCATTTTATTTTTTTTTTAATTTTCAACTCACGTTTGTCATTGGTTGCTGAGTGTGTTGCAGCACGATTGGAATTTGTAGACGCAGTTCTCTCATTACATCGATGCAACCAACCACTCACTTTTCTCTCTCTTTTCATCCGCTTCTTTCATTTTTATCATTTATCGCTGTTTTCCTTTTTTTTTTTTTCACCCGCTTCTTTTCTTCCTCCTGCATCATTGCTTCTTTAGCCGCAAACTCGTCGCGGTTTATTAAACGGAAAAACCGGTAACAAACATTACTTTTATACGTCTATACGTGAGAAATGGTAAGTATAGATAGCACTAATATACTTGTACGTGACTAGAGAGTTGCAATGTATACTCACATCACTATATATATATCGATAAAAATACAATGTTTATCATCATTAAATATTGCTCAGTTAATTATTTACAATATTATCGTGTATATCGATAAACCATTTGAAGTTTAACTGAAAGACATAAATAAACACTTTACGTCCCGCTATGCAATGATAATAATTTATATATATTATAGTGGCACTGCAAATGATGGAAAACTATCATCACAATGCTGCTGATGATAATTGCGCTGTTGAAGAGGTTAATTTTTATTATCAGCTCTGCACATATATATATACTTCAATACTATGTACAAAGAAAAGACGCTATGGCAGTGAAGATGACGACAACGGCCAACCATCAGAATACCAACTGCGAGCAGTTTCATCGCGCGTTCAAGATTAACGTACCGGATAATGACGTCGTGTCCGTGACTTATTTGTGCTTCATCCCGCAGTGTAATAATGTATGTTTCTATATATATATATATATATATATATATTTTCTTCTCATGCTTCAACGTCCTCTCTTCACTGTGTTTTTCTTACAGCGTCTGATGGATGAGCCAAGGACTCATCGAAGTGTGAGGATAAAGTCATCATCGTTAGTTGGCATATAAACTCTTCTCCCTGGTAATCGTACACTTTTATTTCACTTCTCTATAATAATAATAATAATAATAATAATAATAATAATAATAATAATAATAAT
>CAJUYH010000820.1:77486-99973 GCA_910591685.1 Galerucella tenella
ATAATAATAATAATAATAATAATAATAATAATAATAATAATAATAATCAAACGACAATTTTATAGAATTTAACTATACAAACGTCAATTCACGCCACTCGTTAGCCATAAATAAATCACAGGTAATTTTGGATAGCCATTACCAATATCGACATGAGGTTAGCTAATGATAATTGTAACCAATTTAAAATTGGAAAAAAAAACAAAGAGTTTTGATGAAAATGCGGTGCATCATATAATAGTTTAAAAGAAGTTTAAACAGAAGAGAAAACAAATACGATATTTAAAAAAAAATCGATAATAGTGAATTTTCAGTAGCCATTTTCACACATAGATGGATATATCACAGCAAATAAGCTTATCAGGATTATCGCAAGCCATCGATTGCCGTGGGAGTACCAACACATAACCCATATACATACACACACATTTGTACATTTATAGGTATGTGTATATGTATATATACCAAGAGCTCTGGTTTACTTCACCGTCTCCTCGTCGATGGTATTAAACCGATGAATCCGCACCAATGGGAGTTTGAGCAAATAGCGACGATCGATTCACCCATGGCTCCTGTCCCTATCGTGTCGTCAATGCATGGCGAGCTTAAGCTTTCACAAAGCTTATATATTACTCCTGCTCACATCTCAGTTGTAGTTATCAGCGGATCGCAAAGGATATACTCTGAGCTTCACTATTACCGTGTGATGTGATTCTCTCTAAAATAGAGAGAGTTTTATGTGAAATCGAGTGCCGAAATACATTAGAAATTTTCGGATGATTCGTCACATGTCCGCACATATTCAACCAAAATTCTATCGAGCGAATTCTACAATATAAATTATATAAATGAATAAAATAATAAACGATGTAAAAACACAATAAGAGAGAAATGAAGTGATAGAGAGTCTTCTTGGTTTTGTATACGTATAGATGTATATAGTTACGGATGATTTTATGTAAATATATGCAGCCACCTTGCGCGGTCGACTGGCCATGTACCAACCACCACTGCTGCTGCTGCTGCTGCTGCTGCTGCTGCTGCTGCTTTTTGACCTGTTGGCCTTAAACCTTTCAACCTGAACTTCAATAACCCTAGAATTATATGTATATATATACACAAATAATATTTACAAATGGAAATAAACCGAACGTGACTGTGTGAATATCGGTTTTTCTTTTCTATCCTCTTCATTATACATAAAATAAACATCAAGAGTATGTATGCATGAGTGTAGTTGAATTAATGTGCGGATTTGTAGGCGATTTTGAGAAACGATCCAGTACCAATATGCAGTAAAGCACCAGTGCAACAATGCGGGATAGGGTATAAATATATATATATATATATAGATGTTCATATATATATATATATATAGGGAGTGATAAAGAGAGAGAGGGACAGCTGAAAGGGTGCTTTAGCGCGTTTGGGTGTAAAACCCCCATCGCGGATATGTATGAGTTGTCTCGTTAATCAAGAGAGACTGGCGCGGTATCGGCCAACACCGCGGGGTTGAAAATACGTTCGAGGGAGTATGGACACAGTGAGAGAAAGAGAGAGAAAGTGTAAAAGAGGAGCAGGAACTATGGTCACAGTGTTTAACGCTTGACAAACGAGCGTGTATATATGTATATGTCGTGCGGAAACAGGGTGCCGTGCCTCTCTTGTAACACCATATAATATAACCCATAGATACTGGCGCATTATAATGGCCATACGGAGTTGGATTTTATTTATCTATTTATTTATTTTTTTTTTTTTTTCGTTTTGGTTCTTTGAATTGGTTGAAAAAGCATCACATAAATCGCGCCATTAGCCATATCGTGAGGTATTGTCAGAGAAATGGAATCTATATTTGGCAATGTGATACAAGTATGTGAACAGTTCATTATTCTATTTGAAAAAATTGTCATTCTGAAATTGATATATAGATAAATTAAAATAATGGCATTTATCACAAATTAAATTACTGTTTAAAATATATATAAAGATTCTGTTTACTCTGTATTTAGCAATGTTATTCAGGTGTATATTCCAATACTAGTTAATTTTCTTTTACTAGCCATCACCATTGAATTTTCTCCGCCATATACTGAACAATTTAATCATTGCCTTTACTACGCGCACTCTCCAATAAACTGTGAGTAAATAGATAAAATAAATATACACATAGACAATAAGAAATAAAAGAGTAAATGAAAATTGGTTGGAACCTGTGAGACATGATCACACATTGCTCATTTCTTCAGTTGTATTATTTCCCTCTCACTTTTTCCTGCGTATCTTCAAGTGTTCTCTCTTCAACCTTAACCCCTCATCCATTTTGATTGGGGGTTTCATCTACATGGTGGCCATCAGCACGTACTACGAGTTAGCTATATATAAGACACAGGCAAAAGAGCGCCAACGAGAAAGAAAGAAATATATTACATTCATTCACTCGCTCTCTCTGATCTACCATAAACCAATGTACTTTAATGTTTCACTTTATCGTTGTTCACTTGGATCTTTCATCTTCCTCTTCATGATCTTGCACGTTTGCGTTTCATCAAGTGTATACGTTTGGTGGCAAGATGTTGCGTAATCTCAAGGAACGCAGACTTCATATATATATATATATATATATATATAGTAGAAATAACAGCGGTATGTGTCTTTGATCGAAAACACTTTTACCAAACCATTCTTCTTCCTTCTTTTTTTTTATTTTCCTTTTTTTAACCAACCAGTCTCTGGAGAGTGTGGAAGAGCGTCGCATTCGACAAGCTTATACACTTGTTGCAGCCAATATAAACGCAAGTGTATATATACCGGGTCTCACCGCGTTCTTTCATTCCAATGATGTTGGAATGTCCCACCAGAGAAACCACGCAGCTCTTGAGCATCAATAAAATTTACGATGCCTATATAACTATATAACAGTTTGTTATTCGTCGTTGATATGGCCACCTTCGTCCATTTTCATCCATTTTTATTTATCAATATATACTTTCTTTTTTCTTTTTCTTTTATTTATTCCTTTTCCGTATTCATATATCATTTTTTATATTAAAAAAATAATATTAGAACTTTTTTTTCCACACAGCGGTTCACTGTGTAATGGTAAGCGGCGAATTATTCGATGTGGGCTTTCTCTTATAGGAGAGACAGAGAGAAAACAAATAATTCGCCAAAGTCTAATTAACAAGCTTCAAGGCGGAGCTGATGTCTCGTAAAGCGTTATGAGAAACGTGCAGTGAACAAGAGAGACAAACTGAATTTATATTCTGTGGAGGAGTTTCGTCAATGCGCACTTATATTCAACGTAGAATGGGAATGCACACATGTATATGTATATACACTTAAATACATACATATATATATATATACCCATTAACTGGCCAACTCTTGGGCTGACCAATATGTGAATATCGCTCGCTCTCTTCCACCATATAATCCGAACGTCAAGTTCGACCTTCTTCCAAGCCGGAATTTATTTCCAATAAACACTGAATTCCATTGAAGTAAAATAGCAGCGACTGGTTCTCAGGCTTCAGATTCATTTATATATATATATATACAAGCAAAAGATCTATATGAAGATTAGATAAATAAATAATATTATATTCAATATTGAACAAGTTTACTTTTCATGTACATAAAAAAAAAAAAAAAAGAGTTGAGTTGATTTCATTAGATTGAGGTGGAGTCCATTTGAAAAAAATTCAGTTTTGTCTCTGTTGTGTGAATAAATTATAGAGCAATAAATTTTTATTTTAAT
Organism: Galerucella tenella; assembly: GCA_910591685.1. Taxonomy (NCBI): domain Eukaryota; kingdom Metazoa; phylum Arthropoda; class Insecta; order Coleoptera; family Chrysomelidae; genus Galerucella; species Galerucella tenella. The sequence continues at coordinate 81,247 of CAJUYH010000820.1, forward strand.
GAGATTTATTGCGATATTCGATAGAAATGAACGGGCGCCAACAAAATTCTATTAAAATCAACTAAATTTGTTTCCCTATACACAATATTTAACTTACTTTTGATAACCACCCGATATATACATACATATATATATATATATATGTACATAAGTGAGGACCTTCACTCATGTGCTCTCATTTCTGCTTATATGTTCTCTCTTTCGACCCACAATATTCCCCCTTCACAATCCATCCTTTTCTCCTCGGCTTCCCTTTTTCATTCTGGATCAAAGAGTGCCCGGAGCTGATACATAGGGGGTTCTGGTTTTTGTCGGACGAAACACAAACGACATTCTTTCTTTCCCTTGGTCTTTTGCGCGCGAGCACTTGGTCTGTTGGAACCCACTGGTCAGCGCCGCCGCCACGAATGACGACAATGTCGTGTTAGATGTCGTTATATATGTTACATATAAAGCAACGATGATGATGCCACTATAAGTCCCATCCAGTTGTTCTTCATTTTTATTCTTTCCTTATTGTGCACACTTGCCAACTCCATCACGCATGATCCTTCAAGCGAAATTTAATCTGTATCCGTATGTGTATAAAAAATTTGTAATTAAAATCTGCTGTCAGATAAAATTGCGATGGCTCACAAATACATACACACACATATATATATATATGGGAATAAAATATAAAATCGAAGGGGCTATCACTTGAGACTTCATCAAGGACCACCATCAGAGATTTCGCGGAAAAGGGTCGTAAAATGTATAGGCATAGCACTCTAGTTAACCACTCGACTTGAATGCATATATATATATATACACACATTCACTTCGAGATATCGAAGATTAAAATGCCAGTGTATTAAAGAGAAGTGAAGTATAATTCTGCATATGCAACGCAAAAGAATCCAAGACAATAGTATAAAGGCAGTAAGATAGAGACAGAGAAACTCTAGCTTCTCCTCAATTCACATGGAATCGTAAAACATCCTGGGACAATAGCGCTTGCAAAGGATATAACAATTGTTTTTTTTTTCCTCTCTCTCCCTTTTGCTCTCACTCATTTCACCGGATAAATAATAAAAAAGAAACGAAAAGAAAAGCTCCTGCCATATTTATTTATGTTTACGTGGCATGTGAGCGTATGTGTGTGTATATATAAATACGCGTGAAAAGTCATTTCTCTCGATCCTCCCTCGTTTCTCCATACATAGCCTTGGTAGAAATAAAGAGGATGAAAGAGGAAAAGATTCACATAGAGAGAAAGATTGGAATAAGAGAGACGAATGGAGCATCGCGCCAGGGAGGTTTGGTATGTTAATTACAGAGCAAAACGCGCTGGCTCCGTCTGGATCTTCTTCGCTTGCTCGCTCGCATATATACACGCGCCAAGTCCACTCGCGATTCGTCTTGGATGAGCAGAGTGTGCTGCCTGGAATATTATATATATAACTATACAGAAGAAAAAGAAGCCCCCACAAGCTCTTACTTATTCACTTTCTCCCTCTCTGTTAACCTACACCTATATTATATATATGGTATCCAAATGTCCATCTTTGTTGCACGCACACACAGAGTTTGCGTGATACCTAACTTCACTGTCGACCTATCGACCTCATGGGAAACGATCATCCTTATACATATCCTCTTTTCCTTCTTCTCTCGTTCGTTTCATTTTGCTTTTTTTTATTCCCTGATTCGCATCGTCCCTCAAACTTCACCATCGGCTCGCTCGCACAACTCTTACTTGAAATTCTGCCAAAGAATAAAGATATATATATATATATATTTATTTATTTTCACATGGTGGGAACAGAATTGTCGATATTTATATTGATAGTAAGATGTTACTGGCCTTATTAGCGCCATGTCAGAATGTCACAGATTTAATATAATCACGTCAAATTAATATTTGCAGAATTAACATATGCGATTATAGAACATCATTTCGATGCAAAATAATGTTTCTACATTATTTTGCTACCTGTAATATATTATTTATGAATGATATTTCATTTTCAGGTGTCGTTGGACAGTTTATTAAATATAAAAAAAGTTTTTGCTTGTTATATTTTATTTATGTTGCAAAGTTTTAATGAGCAATGGTTAACCTCAAATTTTTTATATTTTGCCTATATTAGCTAATTCACTGCAATAAAATATTCAGTGAACTTATGATCGATGTTGAATAATTCAGTGATTAATTTATCATTACTGCAATTGTTAAATCAACACTGTTCAATTAATGAAAACAATTTGAAATGTAATTATTATTTCTTCGCCGACATCGTGTGATTCATTGTTTGTCTTGCACATAAAAAGTGCAGTATTAATACGAAATACTGCTATGATAATACTGTTTCGTGATAAAATAACACATCCCGGTATTTATTTGCATGTCGAGTCACTACTCAAGGCAATCGCAACAATTCTTTTGCAACACAAATCATTTTTTGGAGGGCTTTTGTGTAAACTTACAATAACAATATTTGAATGCTTATGTGAACATTGAACGTTCAACACTGATAGTCCTACTGTCTCTGTACTTATGACATAATACTATTAACTCGTTAACTGCATAACTGTAAAAGAGAACATTGAATAATAAAAAAATGATTAAATTTAAATCGCATTTGGCATTGGAGTAAATAAAACACTCTTGGATTTAAGATAACCTCAGGAACTTAAAATTAGTTGAAATACCAATAATTTTGATACACCTTGTATAATACATATATATATATATATATATATATATATATATATATAAATCTTCCATTATTCTTTATATCCCAATGAATCTTGTATACATATATATCTTCCTTGGCTGATTCATGCTCGCGAGTGCGGCCGCAGAGGAGAAGAGAGCGACGAGATAGTTGCGGGTTGCACGCGCGGCCTCGCCAACGATTACATGGAGCCTCGAATATAAGGGAACCGTGTGCAGTGCAATAAAAAATGAAAAATAAAGCCGACAGAGAGAAAGAGAGACATACCTGAAGGTAAAGAGCGAGATGAGAAGTAGAAAAACATCCTGATCGTTTATTACAATAATCTTCACCTTGAGTTTTATCCTGTACCTCCCTCTTTTGCAGATCTTTTTTTTCTTTTCAATTCCATTTTATTTATCATTTTTTTTTTTGGTATGATCTTTGGTAATTTCACTCTGAGTATACATACATATATATTTATATATTTATACACGTGATTTTCACTCATTATTTCCTTTGAAAATTAGTAGGCAGTAGCGCAGGACCGATTGTAATGGAAAATATACATTAGTATATTTGCTATCGATAAGTCTGAAAATGAGATTTAAATGAAATAATTGGTGTCAAGTTCAATTCATATATGTTTATAATAAACAATTTGAAATGTTGGAGCTGCTTCAAATAACACGTTTACGGCTCATTCAACTAGCGATTATCCATTCGCACAGTACATATATATATATATATACATGTAGAATGATTCTCGTATATATAGAGAAAGAAAAAAAAAAAGAAGAAGAAGAGAAACTAAATAAATAAAATAAAACTGGTATATGTTTATATTCACATTCATTTATGTAGGTATGCAATCATCACGACACAAAATGGTCGAGCAAGTGTGTAAAAATGTAAGAGTTACTTGTCGTCATTCCATGTACATACACACACGCACACACGCACACACATGAAACAGACAACAAAAATATAAACACATGGTCGTAGTCATACGGTGTGCGCATGTTTCGCGCGTGCATCCCAATGCTCATGTACTGAAAGCGAGAAAGAGAGATAGAGAAAGTTCTGGCTTGTGGTTTTACTCGATGTGGATAACCACACTTGGTTCAAAGACTCGCACGTGGCATGCACTATAATTTCATTCACACATATCCACACACTGTAACTGTAGCGATAACGCACATTCATATATATATATATATATATATATATGGTGGTCGTATATAAAAGATTTTATTGCTGCAAATTGTAAACGTTACATTGTTTTTACCTCAAATGGATATAATAATACAGCAAAAATATAGTTTATTGCTGCTTTACGATCTTCATCATTAGTTACGTTATTGTTTCATTCGGAAAATGATACGCCAGTTGTTTTTATTAACCCTCATTTTCTATTGTTCCTGTTACTCGGAATTGTTTAAATAAATATAAATCATAGATTTGTACGATTCATTGATACATAAATCATAACGTAACAGTAGTATTTTTTTTTTGTCAATGTAAAAATATTAATTAGTATATTTTGATGGATACTACTGATTAATTTAGAATTGAAATATCTATTGACTGGTATCTGAAAAAATATTGAAATTCAGTCGTCTTCGGATAATTCATATGTAAATTCTATCGCAACATCCGTTCTCGTACGAAGATATTTCAACAAAATCACATAAATATTACGATAAATTTGGAGATTTTGAGACATTGCGGTAGATAATACAATTGGGAAGCCACAAAAATTTACAAAATTCGCACAACTCCACTGCGAAAATTTCATCCTTAATTTTGTGAAATGATAAATTCTACTCACCGCCAAAAGTGAGGCACATAACCAGTGGAACAGAGTTCTCTACACTGACTGCACGGTGCACCCTGAACAGTTGTCGGTGCATTTGGCCACTGCCCACTGCTCTCACTAGTTGACAGCATCCTACAAAAAGAAAAACCCTCACAATATAAATAACAAGAAAATAAATTACCACGTAAATCAAAATTCATCGAATGTAAATTACCACATAAATATAATTATAATGAAAGCGAATATGCATTAATTAAAAGTGAAATAATAAAAAAATTCACCGGAAGGAGACGTAAATTAATTAAGATCTCGGTGAATGGATATGAATGGATGCAGGTATCTGTATATATACACATAGATTATTGTGTATTGTAGGTATATATTATATATATATATATAGTTGATAACGAAGGGAAAGTGGCGGCAATTGCACGAGGCTCGCGAATTAATAACCGAAGTGCATAATTAACGGCCACACGCTTCTACCGCGGTGTCGCTCGATGACGCCGTTGGTTCAGCCTCTCTCAGCGAGGCGAAGCCGCACCAGTATCAAGCCACCAACATAAGCAGCAGCAGCAGCAGCAGCAGCATCAGCAACAGCGGCGGCGGCCTTCGATCGTGCTCGATTAGCTGAGAATAAGTAGGTATACGAGCTGACTGCCCTGCCGCCACAGCAATTATCCTTCGCCTCCCTCACGCGTCCTTCGATCTTGCCCTCACGATTTTTCTACTGATGGAAAAACGTCTGAGTCTGTCTGCACACTTGCGATTGCTATCTATACCTATCTATACTTCGCCTTCTATTCACTCGTTGTATGTATATGTATTGATATATACATATATACTGATAGATCAAGACAAGACAGTGAGACAGAAATTTGCTTGTGTATTTGTGTTTACGTCCATGATATGCCATCATTGAATGTATCTTTTCTCTTGTCTCAGCAGTGCGCACTCTCTCCACAAAGATATAATTCATGTGTAAAGTCTCTTGTCTATATGCAACTGCTGTTGCCATGATGCTTGGATGCATATATCGATCCATCGTTCAGCTATTCACCGACAATGAAATACGAGCCCATAGGCATCGCGATAAATTTGTACTTCTTGTCGATGTAAGGTAGACATATTCGTATATGTGTTCTTGCCACTACTGTTGTTGCATTATAGCGCGTGGATGAGAGAAATAGAAGTAACAGAGAGTTGCACGAGAAAAAAAATTCGAATAGAAGAAGAAAAAAATGTATTTGTTTTTTTTTTTTCTTTTTTTGTTATTGTTTTTGTTTTGGAAGAGTGGAACGAAGAAGAGTGAAGGCGCACGCTATAAATAAAATCTCTTAACGATTTTACATAGTGCAACCGTGAAACATTTTTACGGGCTTGTAAAACCCACGCTTGATGATCGTCTCGATGCTTGTGAACCAAATCCTCGTGCGCGCCTTTACAAAATCTATGATGAGACATAATTTCGCTTTCCTTCTCTCGCCCTTCCTCTATTTTCTTTCTCTTTCAGCTACTTCGCTATAGATGATTGGTAAATTGGTAGACTGAAATCACTCACTGCTTCACTCCATCTTCTCCATTTTGTTTTTAGTATTTTATTTAGTTTAGCGCTTTCTCATTGCCTCTTATTCAATTCCTTTTGACTATTTATTTGTATTTATAGCCTCATTTTTTCGTTATTTTAGAATTTTTCTGGGAGTTGCGTTGCGATATTGTTATTTGCTGATGAATTTTTTCCCTGTGAAAATATGATGAAAATATTATAACTTTGTATATGATTTATAGAACTATATTGCACAGTTGATTCTTTTTACCAATCGACGGTTTATCGCTGTCTTCATACATAAATGAACCGTATCTCTTTGTTTATCTATATCTCTTCATTCCTTTATCTCATCTGTAAATAATAAATAATGTCGCTAATTTATATAAAATGCCTATATGTTATAAACTTTGGTTTATTATTTACAAATAAATATGAAAATTAAAGTCACGGAGCAACTTGAGATTAAACTGAACTTGGCTGATATCATCGAGGAATTAATTGATTAATTAATTAAATAATAACGAGAGTACAAAATAGAAACGGGAATTTTTTTATAAAGTGAAAATCCGGTATGTCATGAGTGTAATAATTAAAATAAAATAAAATAATAAATGCAACAAACCAAAATTGAATTGTTATTGATTTCACTTTTGATTTTTGCTGTTGTAATTTTTTACTGTGATATGCAAAGTTCAAAATGAAAACAAAATAATTCTATTAGTAATCTATCACTATTTATGTCTTTATCATTTAGTGTTGATATCTCGATTTTTACATTTAATTTTAAAGCTGCGATTTCGACCGTCAAAACTACATAAAAAATTATCTAAAATCTTTCGATTTCTCAATTCAGAGTCGCGGCAGGGGCTCAGAGCACGATCATACTTGTGGAATTTGCTGCCGTGTTACTTTACAACTAACAAAATTGACACAGTTATATTATTTTCTCATATCTCAGTAACACAATTGTGATATAAAATCAAAATATATAGCGTTCCTCCTGTGATTGTCGTACAGGATAAACATAGAAAAAATAATTGGCAAAATAGAATAAAATAAAATACGAAATTCTTACAGAAACAAACGCGCATATTATACATTTTTCTCTTCTTCATCAATGAACTCTTATACCAATCGCGCCCACGTTCATACACAATTAAAAAACGAAAATATGAGTCGTGGCATTCCCTTTAGTAACGATGGTGAATGATAGTGTCACGAACCATTAATACAGATATTAATCAATCGTGCGTTAAGATACAGAGTTATATACTGCAACCCATGGCATTGCCAAAGAGACAAATGAAAGAAAAATAAAAATTAAATAATGAAAAACGATGTGAAAGAGAATGAACGACGATACCAATCCGCAACGATGCGCCTTGTCGTGTACATTTATACCCACGCGGTTTGAGCTTGCGTGCAGAGCGCAGTCATCTTTGAATCCGATTAATACATGGTATATAGACGCTCGTGCGCGTTTACACCAAGCCGGGAGGGCGTGCGCACAAAATACACCAAGCCAAGTCACCGCGTGCTTGTGTAATTAGCGAGCTTTTTTTTATCAGACGTTTGTGTCGGTTGGTTGATTTCTTGGAGTTAGAGATAGAAAGCTGGATGGCCCCCTATATACTCCTTTCTCTCTCTCTCTCTCTCTCTCTCTTTCTCTCTCTCTCTTTTTCTTTATTGTTGGTATGTTAATGGTTGTGATATGACGCTCTCTTCGCATATATGTATATACACTCACTCCACATTGTTGTCATGTTGTCGCCCTTCTGCACACAATACAAATAGAAATATATATATATATATATATATACATATATATATATATATATATGGCTTTGTGTGTGTTAGTAATTCGAGAAACGACCAATTAACATTCCCAGAAAGGAATAAGCTTCTTATATACCTTTTGCCAGTACACATACAGGAGCTTCTTCCGTGCGGTCGATCTTTCGTAATTGCCATCAACCAGCAGCATCACAACAGTCTTCACCTCTCTTGCATTACCAACCAATGTATATATATATATATATATGAGACGTGAACATTGAAGAAATCATTCGTTTCTATATATATATTTTGCTTCATTAATTGATAACTTCAACTTTGTTACCATGTTTAGATATGATGGGTTTTGTTCGAATAAATAAAAGTCGTTTTGCCATCGCCAAAACTTCAACTCAATACTTGTGAATAGTCATCATTGGATTTGTTATTAAGAAATCTGTTGATTGTGATGAGAAATAATATGAAATTTTCAGTTTTTCATTTTGACAATCGGTATTCTATCACGAAAAAATAAAGACACAGATACATGTTAGAGACATTGATTGGTAAATTATATACACATGCGTACATGTAAACAATTAACATCGCGAAAGAGCTCCGGATCAAAGTGAACTGGGCTGATAATAGCAATAACTAATTGGAATTGCAAAAGAGCCGTGACATAAATTTTATAATTAAAAAAAATAAATGTCTATGTCATGGGATATTTATATTTGTTTAGTATATATGTGTGTATATGTCAACTTTACGAGCTCCATTCACGAGAATAAATCGATATAATTGATAAATAATACGACACCAACATCACACACGATCAGGTTTTATCTTAACGTGTAAAACTACTTCGGCCAGTTGAGACCATACCATAATCTTGAGCATAATCAGTAGCCAATCCAATCCATTTTATACTTTCGGATGCATTCATGTAAGAAATTCCGGTTATTCCGCCAAAGAAAAGTGCATCTTGGTATCTTTAAGTCGCTAAGTAGTAGTCACAGGTTCATCGTCACAAGGCCAAGAGGGTATTGAATATATTTTGCTGCATCATTTTGCCAGTGGCTCATATATATCCATCAGAGAAATGAAAATGAAAGAGAAGACGATGAGAGAGAAGAAGAAGAACAAGAAGAAGTGGCTAAGAAAACCGGCGCATCTCTCTGTGTGTCATCGGATTATATTCATTACTTGAATATCTTTAAATGAATTCTTTGTGGGTTTATATATTATCAAAATGTCATTGGATTTTGCATAAGCCATCATATAAACAAAAAAAAAACATATGTAATGAATAAAATAATTAGGTAAAAGAAAAAAATAATATGTCATACTTTTACCCTTTTTCTTTTGTGTTCGTTGCAAATTACTCCACAATTTATCGTACTTTTATTTTTATTTTGTTCTGTTTTTTTTTCTTCTACCTTGTTCTTTTTTTTTAACGCTTCCTCCTTATTCGACTTTCACCTCGTTGATGAGGACGATATTTTCCCGTCCAACAGAAACGTTTAAGTATAACACACCGTAACTCCAATAATAATATTTGTCCGCAGGCGCACGAGTTAATTTCAAACACGTTAATGGGCTTTGAAAAATTATCGTACAATAATTTAAACAGAATTATAAATAAAATTAGTATATATACAAACACTTCTTCATTCCCGTTATTGATGAGCACAACGTGTTATATATATATATATATATATATATACATATATATTTAGTTCATGACACCCGCGAAATCCAACGAAGAACTCACAAGTGTACGTGTGTCACGAGCATTTATCGTAGCCACAAGGAGCCGCGGTATTCGATCAGGACATCGCGGCTCGTAACCGCGAGCTTACGTCGACGTTTTCACCGACATCGTTGCTACTATTTTCTCTCTCACACGCGCGCCCGTTTACTTTTACATCGAGTGTACAGTGAATATACACGCACGCACACTTCTCTCACTTGAACGGAGAAGCCACACTGTCGCATATTCTTTCGACATCAATCCTCAGGGCGAAAACTGTGGAATAGAAAGAGAAGAAACAAATAAGAAGACCAAGATGAAGAAGAAGAAGAAGAGGAGAATCGGATCGGTGTCACTGAACCGTTGAAAGTAAACCGAACGCACTCCGCGTACGAGTATCACTCACCAGTCACTGTTTGTTTCTTTCCTCCTCCATTCCTTTTTTTATTATTTTCTTCTTTTTTTTTCCTACTTTATTTTGTTTGTATATGTATGTATTTATTTCTTCTTCGTCTTCGTCTTTTTTATTTTGCTGACCGGGAACAATCGTTCCGGCAAAACTCTCCGCGTCTTCACCCGGCGGGTCTTCTCGGCGCCGCGCGTCTTCCTCGCGAGAGAGCGGCGGCAGTCGCGAACGAACGGAACGAAGCGGCTACTTTATCGTGACGATCTAGCAGGAGCATTAAAACACATCGTGCATTCCACACACACACACACATACACACACATATATATATATATATAAATATACAGTGAGAGCCTCTAGCTACTATGTATATCCCACACACTTGCACAATTGATATATTTCATGTATACATTTGTATATACACCACAATTTTTAACTTTGACCGCTTATTACCTTCTTCCTTTGACATTGCACATGAAAATATAACTTAAAACATCACAGATGACTGAATAATCAAACGCTGACACATGTAAAGAAAAAATAAAAAAACATGTATTAACTGATTGGATAAATTAAAAGATAAAAACACAAACTTTTATACTTAATTTATGTACATCTTAAAATTTAAGGGTTTTGGTTAAAAACACGCCGGGAGAACGTTCGCCACCGCATGGAAAACTTGAACTGAGTTCTCAAGATGAGGCCCCCTCGTTTTCTCCCTTCCACATTCGCGTCTACTACCACTACCATCTCTTCACCTGCCGCGGCGCGTATCAGGCCCAGAACCGACCCATCGCTGTTCCCCTCTTCACATGCCACCGCGCGGCAACGAGACAGGTTGCAGATTTCAACAGCCATTCACAAACCTATAGGATAATAAAATTTATAAGATTTTCATGTTAATTTTTATTTTTATGTTGACATTTTAAATGAGTTGATGATCTATACAGTGATATAATGTGACACTTTAGTTTATACCACCATGATATTTGCGTATTCGATGTACTTCTATGGCTTTGGATAATGCCTCTTTGCTTCTTCTTAACATGACTGATATGGGTAACGTGATACAGCAAATATATGGAAATTCGATACTCTCCACTTTGTGCTGACGTTTTATACATTATATCCAAGTCACTTTTACTTATGGTCCACCTAATACACCTTCAATATTTGCAGAAATATCAGAGTTTATTTTTTTCATTCTCTTTTTTATCTGTCAAGATGAAATATAAAATTACCAGTAAGTAAACACAGGATGGTTTTATTTTTTGGCCGTTTTTTTCTCGTCGAATCCATTTTGTTTTTTTCTTTGTATGAAAAAAGCTATATGCTACGATTCATGGAATGGCAGTTCATTGAATGGTGTTTTTGCTGATGTCGATACTTAATGGAATTGAGAATAAGATTTAACAATGCCACCTGCAAGCTTACATGTCGTTTTCCTGGAATATCACACTGCCGCAGTGAAGGAATTTTAAATGCGCGCGCGAACCATGGCCAACCATGTTAATTGTTGATTTTTGGTTAATTAACAGAGTGATGCTATTTAAAGTGCCGAATATAGTCGAAGACGAACGGGATTATCCGATTGAAAACAACTGCAGCGCTCCCTGATGTCGGTAATATAGTTATTTTGTGATCATATATATATTTTCTCATATACCATTAAACCTTTTTTTCATTAATTTTCTACGAAATGATGCTGTAACAAGATAAATAATATTGAAGGTTAATAATCACGTGTTAATGCTGATTCACAAGATAATATATTTGTATATATAAATATTTTATTTATCCAAGGGCAGATCATCCTTCGAATTGTTTGTCTACCATCAATAAATTTTTTGCAGGTAGTTATACGCTACATATTGTATTGCAATAATATCATGATTAAAACTGAAATAATGCATGATTACACGCGCAACTTCACGAGCATTTGCAATTCACTTTAGAATTGTTCGTTTGGTTAAATTACATTGGTATACATATATTCATATAAAAGAGTGGTTATATTTTATATAGTAGGTGGAGTTCTGAATATCACGTGGGCTACTCATGTATCATGAAAAATGGCGTGACAATGGCAAACTCGAATTACGAAAGAGTTGAGGCTTTTTCCCGGGGAAATTTTAAGAACAAGGCCACTCTACTTGCGAGAAAACATCGTGCCATTTGTTTGCTATTGTCGTGTGTGTACACTAGTCAGCGCAACATGGCCTATGATATTAAATGGATTATACCAAAATTAAGGCATCCAACAGGACTGTGGGATTTCGCCAGTAGCATAACTTTCGCAGCAGTTGGAATTTTTTCTAAAATAATTATAAGTGAGTATTTATAATATATTGACCGTGAATAAATGCTAATAAAAATAAATGATATTGTGAATTTTCATGATGGAAAAATGGCGTAAAGCCGTCTCACTATTTTAATATAATAATCGAACTATTATTTTGTCGATATAGAATGGCTGAATAAAACTACTGTGTACAATAAACACATAATATCCAGGGTATTGGACAAGAGGCCTAAAGGTGTACCACTCATTACTGTCTCCAATCATTACAGCTGCTTTGATGATCCTGGGATATGGGGTGGGTTTATGATCTGGCACAAAAAAACCAGAGCCTATAATCAAGTGATGTTAACTTGCTACTCGTAGAAAAAGGTGGCTGATGCTTTGGTGGTAATTAAAAGTTCAACGATAATGTATACAAAAAAAAAATGAATGAAAAAAAAAAATCGTCGAGTCACTTGCGTCTCCACTTTTCATCACGATAGTCAATTAAACTATTTAATAGTATCATATAGATACTAATTTGCAAATGAAAATTATTCACTTCGACTATTGTCAAAGCCACATTGCTCCTTTTGGATACAGACTGATTGATAATTATGAAAAATGCCTGATAAAAAAAATAAATGGTGCGTTTATTTGATTTTCGATGACTTGAACACTCTTCTCATTGCTACGTGATGAAAAGTTAAAGTTGTCATTCATGATAAAGCAATCGTTCAGGTTCAATTATATTCTGCATTAACAAACATCGTAAATATACAATTATAAGGAGGAAAACAAATATACTCCCAATGATATTTTTACTTTTACAACCACTTTTTATGTAATTCACGAATATCATTGAATAATCAATCAGTTAATTTCGATGTATTAATTTTCAGGGACTTTGGACTTGAGACATTTGTGCAGCCGACGAAAAATGCGATGGTCACTGGCGGCACACGATATTTGTTTTACAAATATTTGGCATTCATATTTTTTTATGTTAGGTAAATGTATACCAATAGTTCGGGGCGATGGTGTTTATCAGGATGCCATAAATTTTTGTATTGAAAAGCTCGGCTGCGGCGATTGGGTTCATGTTTTTCCCGAAGGAAAAGTGAATATGCTAAAGGAACACCTAAGGTTTGCATGAATTATTTACAATATTAATAAATATCACGATAACACCAACCATTTGCGCAATAATAAATACTTCATCATCACATATACACATATTACTTTTACAATATGAATCAGATTAGATGATATTTACAGATTAAAATGGGGAATCGGAAGATTAATATTAGAATCGCCAGTGATTCCTGTTGTTATACCAGTCTATCATTTGGGAATGGATGATGTATTACCTAATATACCACCGTATATGCTTAAAATAGGCAAGCGTGTAACAACATACTATGGAGAGCCAATAGACTTTAATGGATTACTCACACAATTGAGAGCGTCAAATGCCAGCGAAGTTGATGCAAGAAAAGCGATAACTGACCGCATTGAAGAAGAACTTCTTAAGTAATATTTATATTTTTGTTTATCTTTCATTAATTTTGAAAATACTATTCATTATTTAGATACATTAGCTATTATATAAATGCACTTGGTCATTGTTTCTTTTTTCTTTCTTTCTTTTCTTTTTTATATAGACTGAAAGCTGTAACAGAAAAATTGCATGTTCAATGTTGACATGAAGGCAACGATAGACGCCGTTACTCTATCTAGCATTCAATTCGAATCAATTCAAGTGCAACTTCAATGACAAGATCATTAAATTATGACTAAGCGACTGATGATCTGTGTGTATACAGTGATAAACAATTGGCAACATCGGTACACCTATATACATACACATATCGATGTTTTTATTCCTATTACGGAGTGAAAGGAGGTTATAGAATCGGCCGTTAGTAAAATTTGCTGGAATAAATTGGCTTGAGTGGATAAATGCAATAAATAGGTTAAATAATTGGTGATAAAATATAGTAAAAAATTAAGGAAGAGGAACATAAATTGGAAAGAAAACTGTATTCGATGGATTTTTATCAATTGAATAATGGGTATCGCGGTGTTTTGTACACACTCACACACACAATGTGTGTTTTACTTATGAATAGATTCGAAATGAAACGCGGTATTGATGCGCTTACGCATCGACAATCATATTCCACTATTTTATCACGCTGTAAATAACATCATTTTGTGTAAATTTCAATTTGAACTATTAAACCATTGTTAACAAATGAGAATAGTGGATTTTGTTTGTTTGTTTGTCTAGTTATTTTTTTCATACAATAAAATATGCTCATTCGATAGATTGCAGGTATGTGGAATTTCGTTTTTCAAATTATTGAATTGATTCAAAGTAATATACCTATATTATGATTTCTTCATTCTTTTCTTATTTTTTCATTTGATATTCACAGTTTTTAACACTTCACATACATCGATCTCATTATGTATAATATTTTGATTCATTATGGATATATTGGAGAATATTAGTCGGTGCGATTGGCACGTTATATACATATATTATATAATCTGTGGATTTTTTATATATAGATATATATATTTGCCCTAATATTTAAACGATATAGCATGTATTTGTTGTATTTTTCTTTTTTTCTGTCAAGTCGATAAGACGTGAGATGATTAATAGATAGTAATTTATTTATATGTTTATGGACTTTAAGAAGATGCAATGGACATAGAATAGTTCGCTTTGTATATAGTAAAACAAATTCTGGACTGGATAATTTTGAATATGTTTGAAAGACTCAACGCAAAGTAGAAGTTTAGAATTTTTTTTCTTTACGTGACACAATATGGATTATATTTAAATTGTCTTTAGCTCTTTTATATATACGTTGTTTGTTTATAATTATAATCTTTACATAGATCTTTGCCTTATCAACATAACAACGAAAGCAATAATCTCTCTCACTTATTTTTTCATGACCATAAAATTTTCTCAACTCGATAACTTAAATCGCTCTTCATATAGTACCTTTTTCTTCTTTTTCACTTTGTTCTTATTTTCATTTTCTTGTGCTATTATACTATACTGAAAGACTAATCTGAAAGCCCACAATAATAATACGTACTCGGTACGTGGGGTTTCATCTCGTCATTTTTCTCTTCGTTTTTCCATCCACAATTACAATTACCATAAATTAAGACATTATTTAATTTTATCTGTCCATACCGCATTATTTATACTAAACGACAATAATATTTAGCTATCACACTCGATCATCTATGGATCATTCGGCCTTGTTACATAATAACTTATACACATGTTAATGATTTGGATCAGTGACTTTACGAAGCCTTGATTTATTAAAATTGCATATACTGCCTAATAACGCCGAGCGGTCATTTGGATCATGATTTCGTGGGACAATTGATGATGCGCTACTTGATGGTAATGGCAATGACACAGGTGCCATTGATGACGGACGACGATCGGTGGTGTACTCATGTTTGCTCGGATTCGTGGTACTTGGAGTGTCCATAGAACCTTCAAATCATAAATAGTTGCTATTACAAATGTAATATTACACAGTTTCAAGTAATATAGATGTCTCTGATAAATCCGTCATGCATATACTAAATACTAGTAGAAATAAAACAGAAGAAACAGAAAAGAATAAATGTTGCGGAGAGAATATGATGAACCTACGTGAAGTAATTAGGCGTCGTATACGCCATCAACTTTTATGTCCAGCTGATCAGTAACAGTGATTATAAACAGAGAAGATAAATATTTCAATTGTAATAGAGATGAAATAATACTAACTCTGCGATGGCGGTGTAAGTGTTCCTGCACTAGTTGCTGTTGATGTGCTCGTGGGACTGTCAGATCGTTCGGGACTTTTACCATTAATTTGCTTCCCACCATTAGCGCCAAGTTGGCTCAGTGATCGTTGCTCTTGCGCCAGTCTCGACTCTTTCTTCTACGATAAAAAAAAAAATGCAAAAATTGCCTTAATTTATTCTTATAAAATTTACTAAAGTGAAGTGTGCTGAAAATACATTTATCATTACCAATATTTGTTTGCGTTTTTTCATCTCCTCTTCGGAGCTCATCATCTCTTGAACTTTAACCAATCGTTTCTGATGCCGTACATTTTTTTGTTCATTTCTCAAGCGCTGTTCCGCTTTATTTGACGCCTCAATAAGAGCATCTTTCAAATGACTGCTCAATTTAAAATACGGTTTTTCAAGTGTACCCGCACTTAATGCCGCGTCTTTACGTGCGCCATCGAAAAACGAATGCTTGGATAGTTGGGCGAACGACGGTAAGTCTTGTTTTAGCGCCTCCGGCGATAGAATAACTTCCAGAAGATTTTTTAGTTGCGGATCGCAATGTGGAAGATCTGTGCATGTGGCCTCGAGTAATGGCCGACCAAAGGTCATTTCATACAGTACGTGGCCAAATGCATAAACGTCTACTTGTGTAGTGGCATGAAGCTTCCTCCGTTGAACAACATATGGACGATAAAATGTTGGTAAACCTAACAGTCCATTCTCTATATCTAATAATTTTGCGCCAGTTGGTGTCAACAATACATTTCCAGTGTGTAAATGGCCATAAGGCAATCCCTTTTCTGCAAGATAACTCAATGCATTCAAAATTTGATATGCGTATATGGCAATTTCCGGTGTTGTTAGTGCTTTTGTGTGCTTTGGATTTCCATATTTCTTAATAAATGCACGTCTTGGATGTGTATTACATAGTACATCACGTAATGAACCATTTTGATCGAAATTACGAATCGTTAATGCACCATATTCCGTCACATGCTGATAAATAATGCTTTCAATGTGCGGATGTTTCAATGTTTCAAGACTTTTAAATACACCTTGCATATCTTTATCTTGTAGATGTTTATCCGGTCCAAATTCCACCCATGCTGATAACAATTCTTTCTCTGGATTCTGTCGATTCCTCACCAAATAGTAATGTTTTCTCAATCTCCATCCCATATCCACACTGGGTCTGCCAATTTCAATGTTTGCATCTTTTATCACTGCCAATGACACCTGTTGTAATGCTACCTCTATATATATACATGTGTGTGTGTGTGTGTGTGTATGTAGATGAGTCAGTGGGAAAAAATACAATGAGGTTAGTTTATTGGTTTCATATAATTTTTTACAATTACAATATGAACTTACCATGCGATGGTGTCGCGTAATTATTGGGATCTAAGAAGCGTTTCATAGACAAAGATGAAGCCAATATGGGATTCATTAGTGCCGTGTTCAAATAATCTTGTAATCCGACTTGGCGTTGAGCTATAAACTCTGCGGCCATGTTACCAATAATTTTTTTTGGTGGTAAAGATAACTGCAATCCTGATGCTGTGAGTGCTCCATTTAGCTGAACAAAATCGTTATACCGTCTACTAATACGCCACGATTTTTCGGGTAAAGGTCCTCTTTGCACTCTAATCACGTATTCCTAAAAAGAAAAAAAAAATGATAAAATATAATGACAAATTGTTTGAGGTAAATAGAAGGCGAAAAAAAAAAAAAATGAAATAATTGATAATTATTGGATGTATATTGCATACCGTATGATTGTCAATCTTCCTTGCATTTTCAATAAGACACGTTAACGCTTCTGTATCATCTAATAACACTTTATTCGTGTGTTTCTTCTCGAATAAAGCCATTGATCATCAATCACTGTGTGAACGAGGCCCGTGATGGGCGGGCTGCGATATTTTACCGCGTAGTTTCCTCGCGGCGCCATAAATGACGCTCCAGGGTTTCATTTCAACATGAGAATTTCAACCAACAAGCAAAAAAGTGTTATCGCCTTTATCAGACAATGTAATTTGACTCTATCTTACATTTACTTTTCAATACTGAAATATGCTATGGCAACTCTTAGTATATTTTATGAATTGGTACTTTGACATTCACCAACACACCACTACAAACCACCATTTTGTCGCTTTACAACACTTGGTTTTGTTATTTAAATGATATTTAAATCGTAATGCTGCTGTTCACGAATAATATAATCCAATCGCATATTGCGCTTTTAATCTATAAACAATTTGACAATGTAATGAATTGATAACGCCTATGTGGTGATGTTATGTCTCGTTTTAATAACACGAACCACCCTATGTGTTAAATATACAGTTAAAACGATCGATTTTTACATAAAGCAATGGGCGGTTACGTGTGTTCTCTTAAATGGCATTAGAGGCGCTCTTTAATGATATTTGAATATTCCCGCTGAAACTGTGGTTGGGTTAAAGGAATTTTTACCGACCGACCAACCAATTATACCTTATCTCACATCAGTATCATTTTTTTACTTTAACAAACGGAGAGTAAAATTGACTCGTTAAATTTTCAGCAATTCATTATTTTTATTTATTTTCATTTCCATTAATCACATCTTTTTTTTTT
>CAJUYH010000821.1:0-56972 GCA_910591685.1 Galerucella tenella
ACTGACTGTCCGATGAGCTGGTAGAGTCAAAATCGGAAAAATTATTAACAGGTCCATCCCACAAAGCCTAAAATATATAAATGTAAATCTACTGATTTAAGTGACATGTTAAGTTAACTACCATTACTACCAGTTCTGCTTCAGAATCCGACATTACAACAAAAATTGGGGATTGTTATGGACGGATTATCCTTTTTATAATTTTATAACACGCACTGACACTGACGCACACCAATATTGCAGATAAAATTTTAAGTTTAAGAATACCAGTAACCAGTGGGTTACTGATCGACGACAATAAATTTGAATAAATCTATGAAAATAAATAAACAGCAGAAATCAGAAATAAAATCAAATGTCAAATCTCAACATTAACTACGCATGTGCCTATAGTGTTCACTAAATAGCGTTTTATTTGAGAGGAGCACAGGTGCAACTACCTCGGTGCTGTACCAGTGCACGAAGTAATAAAAAGAAAGCGCCTATAGATAGACAAGACTGATTTTGGTTTCTGCGCAAGACAGTTGGCAAACTTCAGGTGGCTTTTTCTTACGTGAACTTTCGACCAAAATGTGCATCCACCTCAAAAAAGTCTTGTAAGAACTGCACAAATGAATGTTTTTTGTGTTGTATAACATTATTAACGTTTTCAATGACTATTCTCAAGTTAGTTAATGATTAAAATACTTTTTTTTTGTAAATCTTACTCGAAATTATTTAAATATTTCATCGTGAAACTGTATCTGTGGTAAATTGAATATACCAACCGCATATCCATGTTGAACGATAAATTTAAAATGTGAATTAACCGTTCGGAACAGTAATTAAAACAAAACTAATGAGTTTTCGACCGAAATTAAAACTTTCATCATCAATCACAAACGTATTAATGTCGGTTAAATGGATGGTTCAGGTAATATATTTTTTATGTTCGCAGATATGAAAATTTTCATATAAACCTTGTAGTGGTATTTGATATTTTCATACAGGGTGTCCTGTAAATAAGGGGTATGATGGATCGTTAAGAAATATTCAAAATACCCGAATGCAACTTTTCTGTAACTTGCTTAGTATGTGAGATACAGGGAGTTTAAAGGAGTAGAAGTAATATACATTTTATTTCATATCTTCTCGGGGGATGGAAGTACAAATTTCAAATTTTTTGTAGGTTATTGCCTCTTTAAAACACATAACCAGTATTAATTATGTCAAATTATAATAAGCCAGTGGTGTGGTACGAGGGTTTCGTAAACTATTATTGTACCATATTTATGAAACAAAGTTTGAATTTAAATTTTGATTTTCGCAATAATTTTTTATGTTTTCACAATTTCTTTTTGAAAATTGGCAATTTCACGTTTTTTGGCATGAGGAATCATAATTTGCACTCTAATTTAACATTGCTTATAGAGGGCGCTAGTTACACTGGTTTGTGTTAATTAAATCAAACTTTTTTTGGGCTAAACTTACAACTAAAATAATAGAAAAATATTAGAAAGCGTTACATTCTACAAAAAAAAGTTACTCTTCTTTGATTCGTGTAACTCAATCGGTTATCGAGTTATTTGCTTCTAAAAAGTTCAATAAATTTTAATTTTTTCATAAAAAATTTTATTATTCCTTAAATATGTAGCAATAACATATTTGTAAACAAAAATAAAAAACTTCAAAGCAAATGCTCAAAATGCCCACCATTTACTCCAATACACTTTATGATCCGCTTTCGTAAAAAGATTTCTTAATATCAAAATCACATTCGTGAATTAAGCCATGGTTTTTTTGCAAAATAAACAAAATGTTAACCCTTATTTTCTGGATACAATTCTTTTTACTGATGACGCAACATTTACCAGACGAGGAATATTTAATTATAAAAATAATCATTTGTGGGATTCTGAAAATCCACATGCTATGAGGGAAACACATTTTCAGCACGAGTTTAAGGTTAACATTTGGTGTGGTGTAATATGTGGGTATTTGATAGGTGCTTTTGAACTGCCAACCAATTTAAATGGACCTCTTTATTTAGATTTTCTTCAAGAACATTTACACGAATTACTACCTCTAGCTTTAAGACAAACTATGTGGTTTTTGCACGACGGAGCACCACCACATCATTCTTTAAGAGTTCGTCAATACTTAAACGAACAGTTTCCGCATCGATGGGTTGGTCGTGGAAGAGAGTTTGCTTGGCCACCAAGAGGCCCTGATTTCAATCCTTTAGATTTTTCAATTTTGTCGCAAATTAAGGCATTAGTTTACAAAGAAAAAATTACTTCTCTTCCACAACTGCGACAGAAAATAGAAGAAGCCGCGGATGTAATTAAAAATAATAGACAAGGATTATTTGATATTAAGAGATCTTTTTACGAAAGCGGATCATTGAAGTAAATGGTGGGCATTTTGAGCATTTGCTTTGAAGTTTTTTATTTTTGTTTACAAATTTGTTATTGTTACATATTTAAGGAATAATTTTTTATGAGAAAATTAAAATTTATTGAACTTTTTAGAAGCAAATAACTCGATAACCCATTGAGTTACACGAATGAAAGAGGAGTAACTTTTTTTTGTAGAATTTAACGCTTTTTAATATTTTTCTATTATTTTAGTTGCAAGTCTAGCCCAAAAAAAGTTTAATTTGATTTAATTAACACAAACAAGTGTAACTAGCGTCCTCTATTAGCAATGTTAAATTAGAGTGCAAATTATGATTCCTCGTGCCAAAAAACGTAAAATTGCCAATTTTCAAAGAGAAATTGTGAAAGCATAAAAAATTATTGCGGAAACCAAAATTTAAACTTTGAACACCCCGTATCTCAGAAACTAGCAATATTTGCATCAGGCATGTTGAGCAGAATCATCATATTTTGAGGTCTAGAATCTACAGTTCAGAGATTGGACATTCTTAATGAATCACCCTGTATAATTTTTTTTATAAGTCCGACCCTGTACATTATTTTTGCTTCCAAATTCACAGTCATGTTAAGGACATGTTAGGTTATTAGCCTTGCAAAATGAAAATAAATCGCCAAAAAACAAAAAAAATATTTTCAATTAAAAGATGTACTCCTTTATTTCGGCCCACAGTGTAAAGTAGAGTAAGTAAAGTTCCTAATGGCTCACCCTGTATTATAAAGAAACTTCTAAATATGAAGCTCGTTGTGCAATATATAATATAATTATCAAGTTTTTTATTGGGTTTATCGACTTTGGAGGATTTGAATAAATTAAGAAAATTTGACTATAACAATCGAGATATCAGTATCAAAAATTTACATTCATATTACTTGAATTTCGATTTTTTTGTTTTATTGTTATTTACATGTCGAAGTAACTTGATTACTGTGAAACTACCTGTAATTTCATTTGGAATTACGTTTATAAAATGGATTATTCTAGTAATTTGAACAATATTTTGTAGAAGTAGAAATTTTATATCTAAAGCTTTCTGTTAATAAAAAAAAACCTTTTCTGGACGTTGAAATATGGAGGTCGTTGTTGTTAAAAGACTTGATTGTCCAGCATTCTCTGTGACATGTTAATTATAAAGCGAGACCCGAAATATTATCTCTCTCCCTCATCCTCTTTCCAGTACATATGTTAAAAATAATAAAAGTTTTTGGATAACAAACTCATGTCTCATTTACTCGCTTGTAATATACACTAGATGAGTTCATGAGGTCATTATAACGTTTTAACTGATAAATTGTAGGGGTTGGGGTTAGGGTGAGGGGTAGTGTTTCGTTCTAGAAGCATTCTGCGATATCTATTGTTTTCAATAATTTTATTCTCACAATTCATAAAATGAAAACCTTTCAGGTGGTGAATCCGAAAGGATTTTATCGACTATTTCACTAGAGTAAATTGATAACTGACAAAATTTGAAGGTTTTGAACTGGCAATTTTTTGTCTTGTCGCAGCAACTTTTTGACGTTTAATATATCAAATCTATGTGTATAAAATTCTATCACTCTGTGATAAAATTCAATATAAAATATTTGTTAGTGTTTTCTAAGGAAACTAAGTTGTTTATTTATTTATTTAACTGTCTAAAAATTATTAAAACTGTTTCAAAAATTTAAATAAGTATTAAAAACATGAATAATACAAGATTTGGAAATAATTCAGCAAATGAAATGTAGAGTACAATCAAGCAAAGTATACCGCGAAATACAATGAAGACAAAAAAGTCTGCGTGGGAATAGTTTAGAATGTTTCTGGACGCACGTAATTATACGTTAGAAAAGGATACTTCTGAACAAGTTATAGCAAAAGTTCTTGAAGATTATGGTTTTAACATGAAAAAAAGAGATGGAACTGATTATACTGAAGCTAGTGTGAAAACACTTTGGAATACGACTGCTCAAATGGTTCAGGAAAAATATTTTCTAGAATTTAACATCAAAATTGATCCATTTAAAGATATTACCTATAAATTTGCTACATTTGCCAGGGATACAAAAACGTAAAAAGCTTCAGGCTGAGCCTGAAACCAGAAAAAGAAGTTCTAACGCGTTTACCAAAGAAGAATTAATGGAAATGGTAGAAAACTATTCTGAAGATAATCCTGATGGGTTACAAAAAAAGTTTTTTCATTTATGTTCGTTCGAATTATCATGGCGTGGAAATGAAGCTGCTAATTGTGATATTAATTACTTTAAAAAAGAATATGATAATAAAGGTAATTTTACTGGCAGGGTAGAATATAATCCAATCTTTTACAAAACGACACAAGGAGGATCAAAAGCTTTATCTGGCAGTAAGTGGCTGGTAAGAAATAATGCTAACAACAATTTGTGTCCCGTTCGTTTATTTTTGAAAATTATTGAAAAAAGAGAATTCAATCTAATTTATCTAACAGCAGCAAGATTATTTTTAACAGTACATCCAAATTGGGAGAAAGGAATATGGTACAAAAATTCACCATTGGGATTTAATACAATTTCAAAGTGGACGAAAATATCGACAGAATCAATTGGTATAGACACAAAAAAAATAAAAATAACCAATCATTCACATAGATCTTCTGCAATATCTACATTAGCAAAAGAAGGAGTTGGTGAACAAGAAGTAATTAAGCTTACAGGACATTCTTCTGCCCATTCTTTGAAACCATATTTACAATTAAATGAAGAACACCAAGGAATCCTCAGTTTCTAACTTAAATTCATCACAGGTTATGATGCAAAACAATCCCCAAAATAATGATACAACGCAAATTATAATAATTGTACTTTTTACATAAATAAGTAATTTTTTTTTCATAATGTTATTATTTTTTGGCTTTCTATAGGGTGAGTCCGGGATAGATGGCCATAGGGGAGAGTTGGCCATGGTACGTTATTTTCTGTCTCGTTTGTTAGTATATAGATGGTGTTGGCGCGTCAGTCGACAAAGTAAGCTGTAGTGTGCGTGTTGTGTTGTCCACGGAGTGAAAAATCGCAGATGAGGTGAGTAATCTAATTTTATGTAATTTCACATCGGGGAATATTTTATGTGAAGTATTCTTAAAATTCAATTTTATAATTTTCTATTGTGTCTTCGAAATTTAAAGAACGGAATTGGCTATTGCTATGCTGCGGTGTCCTACATAACCTCAAATCGAGTTTCTAGTTAAAACGTGGTATTGACACTCGCTATGGCCATTTCTACCGGACAATCGGGAGAGATGGCCCGCTTTTTTCAGGGAAAGATGGCCATAGTTTCCCTTTAAATAAATGTTGGATTTTTGGATTTGTCAGCTCATAAAAATATAATTTTATTATTTATTTGCAGATGCCGAACAAGTACATAAGAAAATCTGTACAAACACGTGGTACGTGGTCACTTGATGATCTGTCACACGCAATCAAAAGTGTTGTTGATGGAAATAGTTCTGTTCGTCGAGCCTCTATTGAATTCAACATACCACGTAAGACCTTAGAACGTAGAATTAAAACCGGAAATTCTCAAAAGGGAAGTATGGGCCCTAGCAGCGTCTTTGGAAGAGATCATGAAGATCGACTATCACGACATGTTCTGTGTATGCAAAAACGAGGTTTTCCATTAACCAGAGACGACATCAGGACCATCGCTTATCAATTCGCAGAACAGCTAAGAATTAAACACAAGTTTAATAATGAAATTGGAAAAGCTGGTTACGACTGGCTTACTTTGTTTCTAAGCCGTCATCCAGAAATAAGTATTCGTAAATCAGAAGGTGTCTCCATAGCTAGAGCAACAGCTATGAACCGAAAGGAAGTGGGAGATTATTTTGATTTACTTGAAACAACTTGGAACAGAACTCTTTATTTGATAAACCTGCAAACGTATTTAATATCGATGAAACGGGTCTCCAACTCAACAGTAGACCAGGCGAAGTGCTTGCCAGAAAGGGGTCCAAGGCTGTGTCGACGGTAACATCCACCGAAAAGGGAGAAACAGTCAGCTTGGTAGTGTGTTGCAATGCTGAGGGTAACTTTTTACCGCCTGCGGTTATAATGAAGGGAAAAAATAAAAAACAAGAGTGGGAGGATGATCTGCCACCGGTATCTATGTTGTTTATGGCACAAAAATCTGCCTACATCAACGCCACCATTTTTCTTCAGTGGATGCGTGAACATTTTGTACCTAGAAAACCTCAAGGAAAAGTCCTATTAGTGCTTGACGGACATGCTTCTCATGTAAATTCAGTCGAAATGTTGGAGTTTGCAGAATCTAATGACATCATCATATTATGCTTGCCCAGCCATACCACACATTATCTTCAGCCTTTGGACAGAAGCTTTTTTAAGTCGTTAAAAGCGCATTTTTATGAATCGTGTCGTTTATGGCTCAGAAATCATGTTGGACGGCGTATTACCAGATACCAATTTGGTGAGCTTCTGAGTGTAAGTTGGGGAAAGGCGGCTACTATACAAAATGGTTCGTCTGGCTTTAAAGCGACGGGAATTCTGCCTTTCAATCGCAATATTATACCGGATTATGCTTTTTGTGTTGAAAAAACCTCTCCGGCAAAAACTGTAAACTCATCGCCTCAAAAACCAACAGAGATTACAAACCAACCAAACGGTAACTTGGAAGCACAGCCATCAACTTCTAAAACCATAAATAACAAAATAACTCCCTCGAAAATATTGTCCGACTTGTCGCCATCTGCTCCAGAAAAAATAAATGAAGTTAGAAAACGAGCTAAGCAAGTAGCGACTATTTTAACTTCTCCAGAACATCTGAACAATCGCAAAGAGAAAGACAGAAAGTCCAAAGAAAAAGAAAAAAAGGCTGAAGACAAAAAGGCTGCAAAGAAAGATAAAAAGGTATTCAAGGCAATAAAGAGAAGAAAAAAGGAGTTTTCAAGCAGTGAAGAAGATGAAGAAGTAATTTTAGAAAGTGACGAAAGTGAAACCGAGGATTTTGGTGAAAATGTGTGCGTCGGGTGTGGGGAAGACTATACACAGACAAAAAGTAAGGTAGACTGGATTAAATGCAGACACTGTAACATGTGGTTACACGAAGACTGCACGTCTTACGGCGACTTCTGTCAAAAGTGTGGAAAACTTGACAAAAAGGGCAAAAAACACTCAATCACTGAGCATACCTTTAATTAATTTTTTTATGGCCATCACTCCCGGAAGGCAAGGGAGAGATGGCCATGCCACTCATTTTCAAATTTTTCTTTTTTAAAGTTTATACCTAGTTTTTCATCAGAATTGACCAAATTATGTTATACTAGTACTATTACGTCTTTACTTTAGCAATAAATATTCTGCAGAAAAAAAAAATTTGTGTGCGTTTTTAACCGTTAGAAAAACTATGGCCATCTATCCCGGACTTACCCTAATTGAAGTTTGCAATAAATAAAACGTTTAAACATATGATTTTTTAGTTTTTCTCTCGTGAAATAGTCATGTCGAATACCACTCAATTAAAAATTTTGTAAGGTAAAATTTTTCTTTTGTCGTATTCAAGTTTGTTGCTTTTAGGTAATTTTGCTCATGACATTTAATCCAAAACCACTCGCCTGACGGCTCGTGGTTTTGTTAAAAATGTCATTCGCAAAATTGCCAAGCAACAAACTTTCATGACAATCGAAAAATTTTGCCGACAAAATTTTCACTCTCGTGGTATTATATATGAAAAACCATCGATTTATCGTCCCAAAAAAACCCCCCATTTCATAAATTCTTATTATTTTTTCATGTCGCGAAAAAATTTCAACATCTAACTGGAAGATAACTGAGCTCCATTGGCCGTTTCAATATTATCTCTCACAAATAAAACACTTTGTATAGTTCCGTAGTCATACCAACTAAATTCAATGAGAAAAAAAGACTATTTCTTGAAACTATGTTGAACCAATCTGAAACTACATAACAAGGAAATTGCTTATTCAAAGAGCAAAAACTCAGCTTTGCAAAAAGTCTAGAAAGTTCTCCAAGAAATATTAACACATCTTTTAGTGTTCATAAATAATAGATGAATAATTATCAGTGGAAGTTCAAAAGATATTGTTTTAATATGAAAATATAGAACAAGATTAAAAAGGATGTTGTATTTTTTTTCTGTACAGGAAAATAGAGTGGAAATATAAAAGTCACGACAGTGAAAATACGTTTGTTTTATAGTTTTTGACGTACAAAATGTTTTTGGTCGTTTCAGTGTATGCTATAGTACATTCAATAGCCTTCTTTGTGTGCGTCATAGTTTCTGACCTATATTTGTTTATCTTATTTCCTATTTTGACATAATTCTAGCCATAAATTTGATAAATAGAATCATCGAGATCGTATTCAGCCAAATTCGAAAAGGCTATGAAATTAATAATTACCAGCTGCTTTTTCTAACTGAAAATACTTGACAACTTTAAAAATGCTGATGTTTTTCCGTGTATCTAGGCATATTTTTGTATTATTTAAGTAAATATAATAATAATATTAATATTCACTTTTCATAAATAATAATTGACCGTAAACAACAAAGAGAACTATCAGTGGGACATTTGAAAAAGACGTAACACATTGCCAATACGAAAGGTACGTCTGCATCCTATTTTGAATGATATAATTTCCACCGATTGATATAAAAACATGAGAAACTACAGAGTTTTCCAGCAGGATTGGCTCGCATGACAATATTTACTTAAAATTAAAAGCTTCTACCTCTAATGTTCCGTTAAAAACTACTCTAATCTGCATGTTACGGAAATTACATCAATTTTCTATAATTTTTATGAGCTATTTTCCAAGTTACAGCATAGATATCGAGGAAAACTACTGAAAACTCAAGTTTTCCACCACCTGCGTGTTCTATTGTAAATACACTATTTAAAAATATGAAATCAAATATTATATTATGATAATTAGCACGCGATTTACTCTTTTATAGTTTATTATTTATCAAAAGTCAGTTTTTTTAGATAATTTTATGACACTATTTGAAGTGTCACTCGATTTCTCGGCCCAAAAAACCCTCAATACAAATTTTTAGCACAAAGATAGAACAAAGGTTCTTGGAGCACTTGAGCGCTCTACTATACCTTGTTTTTAAACTTAGAGAAGCGATTTGAATTTATGTTATGATTGGTCAGATTACCGCCCGTTTCACACAGCTCTTTAGATACAACTGACAACGACATTTGTGTTTTGTGTTCATTTATATGCGAGGCTTATAAATGTTTTCACCACCATGGTGTATATACAATTTTTTCCACTACTAGCCAAATTTAAGACAAAATTTAAAATAATTCACAAACGCACCACGAGAAGCGTTTACTCCGTCGTCTGACTGACAAGGAGTGGTATGAATAAAAACGAAGTACATGCTAATACTAGAAGTATAACATTTTCTATAAAGTAGGTACTTCAAAACTAGGAAGAAACTACATTTCAAAATAGATATTTTAATTTTACCGGAAGTTACTATACTAAGTAGCAGTCTCGTGAAAATGACTTAAGTATTTACTGCAATTTGAAGTAGCGACTTCTTACAGCAGAAACTTCGATTTCAAGAAGAAATTGTAGTAGGGGAGAGGGGGGCAAGACGGGGACACGAGGCAAGATGGGGTTTTTCAATAGAAATGGTATCCGAGTCGCCATCTATTTAATTTTATGTAGACTAGGTCGAATCTATTGCGTTCAGTAACGGACACTGCAAATGTCAGTCAGAAGTCAAGTGTATTGGGTTGCAGGAACGTTTTGTGTTTATAGCTGTTTACAAAGATTTTCGTTAGGTATTTCAGAGGTGAGTAACACTAAATCGTTTTATTTTCTGATACTTTTTGTAGCATATAGTGTATGGTCTTAGGATTATTTTTGTATAAAGTAAATCAATGATAAATGGTTTCTTAGTTTAGTTTTGACGTTTTTAACCTCAAAAATCAAACGGGGCAAGATGATGATAATAATAGGGGGCAAGATAAGACGCGCCCCATCTTGCCCCAGATTGCTTTCAATTAACATTTCTACCATACTTAGTCATTGTTTCAGATTTTTTAACTTAATTTGCTATAATTTCAGTAGTTTGTTGAGTTACTGTTATTTATTTTAGATAATGGTTCGCACGTACGTGCGGAAAACAAATCGTCAAGAATGGTCAGAAGAGAATATGCGGCAAGCTATGTATGCAATTTTGCAAAACAGAATGGGATATAAGAACGCCGCTTCACAATATGAAGTCCCACAGTCGACATTAGAGCGAAAAGTTAAGTGCTTCAGGGAAGCAGAAGCAGCCCATATTGAAAGCCCTCCCATAAAATGTAGTTTGGGACCAAAAAGCACAGTTTTTACTTTTGAAGAAGAAAGAACTCTGGTTTCTTATTTAAAGACAATGGAAGCCCGTTTGTTTGGTCTTACCACACTAGACTTAAGAAAATTAGCTTTCCAACTAGCTCAGAAAAATAATAAGGCTAATATGTTTTCAGTTGAAAAAGAAATGGCGGGCCTAGACTGGATGAAGGGGTTTTTGAAAAGGCATCCAGATTTATCGTTTCGAAAACCAGAGCCAACATCTGCTGCTAGGGCTATGGGGTTCAACAGATTGGCTGTAGCACAGTTTTATGAACTGTTAGGAAGCGTTTTGGACAAATATAAACTTACAGCAGATAGACTTTATAATTGCGATCACATAATTTACATGTTCAATAAAACAGAAAGCAGAAACAGTGTACAATTTAAACCAATAAAGGGTTTTCTTCTGACAATCTTGTTTGAGTTGCCCAGATCACGAGGATACAACAAAAGTACAAGATACTACAAGCAGTGTAGTAAATACTTCAACGTTAAGCAGATTCTACCGGAACTGACCAGATGATTCATGATGGAGCAGATATACTTTGAAGTAGATCCTTAAATTTGTAGTATTGGCATTTGTTTATTCATACCACCCAAGTACACTGTCAGTTTTCGATATATTATTATGAACGTACTCGTTATGTCATCAGTCATTTTCGGCTGAGCGCGAATTTTAAACTGATTGCATTCTTATTCAGATAATTTCATTTTGATAGGTAATTTCAAGCAGCAAATATGTTAAAGACAATCTCCCGGGTATACAAAATTATATTGCACAAGTTTTTGTTGAACTACTATACCTGAATTCTCAAAATATTTGGAATTTGTCCATTATTAACCTAGGTTAATAATAGAAAAAAATATTAACCACTAATAGAGAAAGTCAACTTTTTAGTTGGCTAGAAGAAGTAATAATTCTCAACTTGACAGCTAGTAGTGGAAAAACTATATTTAATATATCATCAAATTTTTCTTGAACTCTCCAAATTTCCAACACAAACTAATGGCTAAACATATTAAACAACCAAAAGCAATCAGATATTGAATATTCAAATAACCTATTTGCTGAAATTAGGATTAGTCTGTGGTGTCCAATGAATTTATTGTTACTTCAATATTGTTTTGATGATATAAAGTATACTGATACGTTTAGAGCAATTTATCGATAAATCCAGCATTAGGGAAGTAAATTACTAATTTAATTAATGTAGATTTGTAGATTGCATTACAGGTGTACGATTTCTAAATTTCCAATTTCAGCTTTCCTGTCATTCATTAACTTTTCATCGAGATAATGTCATTGGGATAAAGATATTCCATATTCCAATAGTTAACTGAAATTAACAATCAATCACAATCCAACTGAAATTACCACATAAATGCGCCACTACATCCTACCTCGCTAGTCCTCACAATTGCCAACCATTCCTTGGCTTCTGTATGTTTCTTGTGAACTATTGTGTTTTCCATGAATTCTGGCACAATATTTTGAAGTTTAAGACTGCAAAAAATTCGTTCTAAAATTTTTTTAAGGTCCATTCACAGTGAATATTTCATTTTATGATATTTTAAAAATACGATAGTCTACTAGGAATGGGATCCAGTGAGTTCCAGAAACGGAAGGAAATTTAAAGAAAACAAAAATTATGATACACAAAAAACTTCTCAGCAAATAACTTCTTGTTCTGATATATCCAAGTTTACTGCTAGAATTCCTCCCATTTTCACCATGACGTGCTTTCAAGGGTTATTTACCAGGGCAGACACCCTTCTCTTCCATCTTATTTTCATTCAGGCGACAATGTCCCGTTAGGACCCCTGTTAAAACTCTTAGCGCAGTTTTATTTTGGCTTATGCATTCATTTGATCTCAACAGGTTGTAGTCACCCAGAAGAGTCTTTGATTGTATAAGCCCTGCTAGATCTTTCCAATGGTCAGATCTTCTCTTTTTCTCGGCTTTACCTATTCCTTCCGATATTACATTAGGGCTGATTCCGCAAAAGGGTTCAGGTCCCCAGAAAGGTATTTCAGTCCCCCTCTTTGCTAGTTCATCTGCTATTTCATTTCCTTCTATTCCAGTGTGTCCTGGAATCCATAGTAAGGTGACTTGCTCTCGCCTAGTTCATTAAGCTTGTATAGGCATTCCCACACCATTTTGGAACTGATTACACAAGAGCTCTTCTGTATCCTTTATCAATATTGAACTGGGCGCACTTTCTTATGGCTTGGTTTTCCGCTTGAAAGATACTTGGGGTTTTTCACAAGCTTTCAGAGTGTCTGGTTCCTGGCCCGAACACTCCTATCCCAGTTCCTTCTATTGCTTTGAGCCGTATGTGCACCATTAAATTGCATTCTTTCCAAGTCTGGTAATGGTATTTGGATCCCATTCCTTCTTGTTGCTTAATTCCGTTACAAATTTCTTTGAAAAGTTATACTTTTTCATCATACCGTCTTGTGGCATGTCCCAGGTTGTCTGATCTCTTAGAAACGAGGAGGTGGTTTTTTTTAAATGATTCCTTCTCTACTTAGTCTGTATGAGCAGCCTATATCGGCATAATTATTCAGCATAGCCACATAAATGATTGGCCTATTTAAAAACTAAGCTAACCATACAGCATTACCAAGACGTCAAAAAAAAAACGTCACTGTTCACTATTTTATACGTTTTTATTCGCCAAAATCTGTTGCTTAATCTTTTAATGGATAAAATTGATAAACCTATAGCAGATATTTAATTCACGTCGGAAATAATTATGCAGAAACTAATCCCACTACCAAATATGAGAGATCTGACAATATCTCTTGATGGATTAAGTGAACGCCGAAGGGTCCATCAAATTAGCCTTCCTAATCTATTCGATAATGTATTACGATTAATAAGATATTAATTTGTGTAATGGTATAATCCGATCGGAGTTAATTATTAATTTGTTCCTTTCAAATATCGTCGTCCAACTATGGAATAATTGAAAATTAGAAAGATAATTTTTTACTGGATATAGTAACCAATCAAATTACTTAATTTCAAGTCATGTGTCAAATTTCATCCAATCACCGCTGTATTACAGCGATAATACCCTACATGTGGTGTTTTCAGTTTGGTGTTTACTTTTTATTAAAAATTAATTTAACGTCAAACTGACAACTGGATTAAAAATGTCGCGAAGATTAGGTATTGCATCTAACGATTCAATTAATTTACCAATTGTACTTTTCAAAACTGTAGTTTTAAATAAAAATGAATACTATTTGATTAAAATTGATAGTTTGTATTGAATATTATTAAATATCAGATTGGCAATCAGCTTTTTGAAAGCTACAAAGTAAAAAATTATCTTATCGAATACTTCTCGGGTCTTGATAAATACTCAAAATTTTGTCGTAGAGAATCCTTCAAGCGTGTTGCTTGATAATAGCCCAAGGCCGCAGGCCGAGGGCTATTATCAAGCAACACGCTTTCAGCATTCTCTATGACAAAATTATCTCGGTATTATCAAGACCCTAGTGGTATTACTACTGAAAATCCATTATTGTTCGTTACAATATGTTTCTGAGGCATAATAAGTATAAAAAACAGTGTACATAACAATTTTTTCCTGGTTAGGCTGGCCATAGACGAGCCGACTGCAAGATGCGGTCGCCGCACGGCGATCTGTAGTTTCCATATATTAAATTCATATCCGCAATAGA
Source organism: Galerucella tenella (assembly GCA_910591685.1). Taxonomy (NCBI): domain Eukaryota; kingdom Metazoa; phylum Arthropoda; class Insecta; order Coleoptera; family Chrysomelidae; genus Galerucella; species Galerucella tenella. The sequence goes on from CAJUYH010000821.1 coordinate 14,457, forward strand.
CAGCCTAAGTCTGACGTCACAACTGTGGGCGGAGCCTATTACGGTTCCAAACGAACTCTCTTTCTATGAAAAAGTCCCATAAAGAATTTTTTATTTAGTGTTTCCAACGTTATAAAGGCAAAATAAGACGTCTAGTTTCCATATTGTGTTAGAGGAACGTGCCTTATAAGTGTTTTTATATAGGTTTTTGCCAAGGTGAATTAATTTAATTACTAAATTAAGTTGAAAACTTTTTGAGGTTATGTTGGTTATGTTTTGGTGATAGGTTTTTGGATAATTTCTACTATGTATTATGATTGATAATCACTTAAATTTCAATAGTCATTTTAGTTAGGTACATACAAAAGACATTTTAAAAGAAATTATAGGTACTTTTACTCCAGAGTATCGCAGCATTTGAGTATTAACTCTAGAATAACAGTGTATAAAACCATAATACAGCCGCACTTTGAATACTGTCCTACCTCACTGTACACTTTCGATTTAAACAAATTAAGGCCACTGCAAAAATTACAGAACCGAGCAATGAGAATTGTGTTAAGATGTGGCAGGCTGACCCCAGTATGTTTTGTAATGGAAACATTGGAGTGGTTATCGATTGAAAAGAGGCTGATTTATATGACATCAACCTACATTTATAAGATGTTTTTTAACAAATATATAACCTATAACAGTCAAATACATGAATATAATACTAGAACTAACAATCACTTACATATTAACATTCAAACTAAAACGTTTATATACAAAAACATTAATATTTAAAAGATTTATTGAGTATAACAAGCTACCAAATGAAATAAAAGATTCACAAAGTTTGCCACAATTTAAAAGAGGATTGATGAACTATTTAGTTAAACGATGAACCTAGAATTATTTTTACTACAAATTGTTAAAGATTTACTACAAATTGTTAAAGATTGAAATGTATGTGATAATTATTTTTTTTAATTGTGATAAATGCAGTATGTATTTGTTTATTTATACATTTATTATATAGGTACATGTAGTTGTTTAATTTTATATATTTATTTGTTATATTATGTTTGTTTAGTTTAAACTTATGTACAATGTAATTGTGTGTAAATTAGTTTTTCCTATTTAGAATAAAGCTATCTATATGTATATTATTATTTAGTTTGTGACTTCAACTGAATATGTTTTCAGCGCTTTTAAGACACTATGGTAATGTGCCAGGTTGCAAGCGTGCGAAGCAAACCTGCAAATTTTTTCGCTTTCCAACAAACCAGGCTGAGAGAAACAAATGGATTTCTCTTATAAGGTGAATAAAGAGTAATTAATATCATTTTTAAAGAATGTTTCATTGAAATATTTTATTTACTCGCAGGCGAAAAGATAAACAACCCACTCAGTTTGCGAGAGTTTGTGATTGCCATTTTGTGGACAAAGAAAGCTTTAAGACATTTTTGAAGCCATCTGAAAATAATAGAATATATAAATTAAGAATACAGAATACAGTTTAGATGGTTTCAAATAAAATAAAATAGCCAACATAACCTCAAAAAGTTTTCAACTTAATTTAGTAATTAAATTAACTCACCTTGGCAAAAACCTATATAAAAACACTTAAAAGGTACGTTCCTCTAACACAATAAGGAAACTAGATGTCTTATTTTGCCTTTATAACGTTGAAAACACTAAATAAAAAATTCCTTATGGGACTTTTACATAGAAAGAGAGTTTATTTGGAACCAGTCTAGGCTCCGCCCACTGTTGTGACGTAAGCACTTAGGCTGTCCATACACGGACCGCTCGAGTTTTGCCGTGTGGTCGACTGCTTAGAGCTACCGGACCCACAATACACGTACCGCTGCCTAACAAGCGGTTGCTGCCGACCACGCTCCACTCCCTCCCCGTTCCCCGATGAGTCCAAACCCTTCCTCCCGCATCAATCACTTCATCGAAATACATCTTGTAAATGAACTTACATCAGTATTAATTATTATGCGGTCGAAATCAATTGCTCCTAGCAGTCGTAGTCGACTGCATTATGCGGTCGTGTTGCAGTCGTGTACGACTTCAACGCGACCGCTCTAAAGCAGTCGATCTCGACTGCAACATGCGGCCCGCCTATGGCCAGCTTTAGATCTTCAAATTTCTTATGTATTCTATACTAGTGGTCGTTTTTTAAAGTCTGGAAAATTGTGTGTTCGCTAGAGTTAGCATAATTGGATTTATTTGAAACTTCTTGAACGAATCTCGGATAAAACGACCGTTTACTAACCTAATTTTCTTGAAAAATGACTGCTTTCCTTGATAATATGCATTATTAATAGGGATACTTTAGAATGTCACATGATATATGTTGTTATACTATGTTGAGATAAAAAAAAGTCCACAGAATGATTTTTGACTATGAATACATTTCTCAGGAAATTTCTTTCTTTGGTATTAAAAAACTACAATCCTACAAAGATTAGTGAACCATTGAAAACATTTTAAACTGAAAAGTGGGTTTTATTCGATAATTTTAAGGTTATGTGAAAATCTACAACTTTTTTCAACATTTAATAGTATTTGTTCACGACTATTTGATAATTTTAACATTTCACGTATGCTTCTTCAAGTGTAATGACGTACATTATTCACCAGTAAATAATAGGTGACGTACTTTATTATATTGAAGTTTATTCATAGAGGAAAGTCACCAAATATGGAATAGTATCCTAATATGGAATGCCTTCATTTCTATAAGACTATAAGTATGAAACGCAACACTCGAACATCTTCTGTTTCATTCGGTCTACTAACTATCGCACCCACACCATCGAGTCAGTTGCGCGAATGCTTCACGTGTGGCAGGCGTGTTTTGTTTTGTTGCCGTGCAGAAAATTTTAAAGGTAAGTAATAAACGAGTGTTACCAGCTGTTATGTTTGTTTACATAAGTGTTATACTATTTAGTATATCGGTATTATGTTTATTTCACCATTTTGTGATCTTTTGTCATTAAAATATTGTGACTTTAAAAAATATTTAGAAGAGTTTGAACTAGTATAAAAATCCAAATATGGACAGTCGTCGGTGTCCAATTATGGAATATTAAATTAAATGCTTGATATGTGAGCTCTGGGCACATTATGATTGCGCTGGTCCAGAGTTTGATACTTGGGTCTGTGACTTTTGCAAGTAATTATGTAACTTCTTTCATTTATCATAATATATTATATTTATTCAATTGATCTCAAAGATATTAATGAGCTTACAAACTACAGCTTTGACAGCTTTCCTATCTTTGGCCATCAGATCTGCTGTATATTTTGGTGAGTGTTCTACTATGAACTGTTTCGCTTGCCTCTGTCCTGGTGAGTTCCTTCACCATTTCCGAGATTTGGCGACCCGCTTCTTTGTTTCCCATCTTGTTATGGTCTTTGCAGCGCCGCAGAAGGGTTCCGGCCCAACGAATGGCATTGATGAGCCTTGTTCGGCCATTTCATCCGCTTTTTCGTTGCCCTTATGACCCTCGTGCACCGGTACCCAGGCTACCGTAACATTGCTACGCTCACCCAGTGTGTTTAGGGCCTGCACACACTCCCATACTAGCTTAGAATTGACCTCTACGGAGTTGAATGCCTTTAGCGCTGCTTGGCTGTCTGTGAAGATGGCAATAATTGAACGATATGTTTTCTTCTGCCTTTTAATTTCTTCCACACAGTGGTGAATCGCCGTCATTTCCGCCTGGAAAATTGTCACAATTTTTCACCAGTATTCTCATGCCTTTTCCAGCTCTCTTGAGCTTTTCTGACAAAAAAGGATAATTATCCTGTCCTATGAACCCCCTTATACCGGGTGGTCCAATAAGCCGATCTCTCGGCTATATATCAGAAACTATTCATGTTATAACTTTGGGAGCAAAAATTCCTTAGGAAAAGTGGAAAAGAGAAATTGCTGGAAATTACTTTCAAGTTTCTAGGTTAACCGCTAGGGGGCGTAACCTGTAAAGAAAAATTTAAAATCAGTCTTTTGTGAAATATACCCAGTGCTAAATAAGTAAACTGAAAAAAGGCCTAAATTTCGCACAAATTTGTTAAATTACTTTTTATTTTATTTTTCCAAATAAAGGGTGGGGCAAAGTGGGAAAGTGTTTGTGGATAAATACCTATAACTTTGGTTTGAATCACCCGATTTTAACGAAATCGGTGTCAATAGAAAGAGTGTAGATGAATTAATTCCATCTACTATAAAACAATGGCATTTAGTTTTAATTGTCATAGGTAGAGGATACTTTCGAATGAAAAAAATTTGTTTTCTTAAAAAAATTTTAATGGAAACACCCAATTATTGTGAATTTTAATGGAACTGGATTAAATTCTCAACAAAACGGCGCAAACCGCATGTTGATAGCTTTTGTCGAACTCGAGATATAAATAAAAACGCATAAACATAAAGTGAGTATATATATATACACCCTGTATTATAAGTTGAAATTAAATATGGGAAAGAAAGATCATACAGATATCTTGGTCATTAAAACTTGATGTCCAATTAAATGCTCAAATTGTTTTTCATCGTTTTCCACACAAATGTGTTATCTAGCACGCTTTGACATATCTGTTGCTTTAATTGCAGCTGTTGATATAATATTTATAGCGTTTCTAATGCGCTGTTGCATGTCGTCTCGCGTGGTTGGTGTGTTTGGTACGCTAAATCCTTCAATCTTCCCCACAGATAAAAGTCCAGACATGTTAAGTCTGGAGATCTAGCTGGCCCTGAAAATATACTTATCCTTCCAATCCACCCATTTGGATAGCTTACATTAAAATAATCTCTAATTAGTCTGAAAAAGTGCGCAGGACACCCGTCATGCTGTAATATCATACCTCATGTTTGTAAGGAAATATCTTTCAATAAAACAGACAACCAATTATCCAGAAAATCCAAATATGTATCGCCATTTGAAGTTCCAAGAAATATGAACCTGCGATCTTTCCGTCAACTACTATACCACACCAAACATTAGGACTCCATCTACCTTGAAGCTGCACTTCCTCTACCCAGTGCGGATTTTCTTCAGATCAATAATGCTTATTATACAGATTAACACCACCCGCACTATTAAGCATAGCCTCGTCTGCACACAAAATTTTTGACATGATATGCGATTGTTCTAGCAGATTCAACAATTGCAGTAACCTGAGATTGAAGCAGCATTTAATTGGACATTAAGTCTTATTGATCGAAATTTATGTATGATCTTTCTTTTACATATTCAATTTTAAGTTATAATACAGAGTGAGTCAATACTACCTATACTTACTTATGTTTATGCGTTTTTTATTTATATCTTGACTTCGACAATAGCTATTAACATGCGGTTTGCGCCATTTTGTTGAGAATTTAATCCAGTTCCATTATAATTATATGATTAGGTGTTTCCATTAAACATTTTTAAAGAAAACAAATTTTTTCATTCGAAAGTACACTCTTGCTATGACAATTAAAACTAAATGCCATTGTTTTATAGTAGATGTGATTAATTCATCTACACTCCTTCTATTGACATTAATTTCGTTAAAATCGGTTGATTCAAACCAAAGTATAGGTATTTATCCACAAACACTTTCCCACTTTCCCCCACCCTTTATTTGGAAAAATAGAATAAAAAGTAATTAAACAAATTTGTGCGAAATTTAGGCCTCTTTTCAGTTTACTTATCTAACACTGGGTATAATTGGGTATATTTCACAAAAAACTGGTTTTTAAATTTTTCTTTACAGGTTACGCCCCCTAGCGGTTAACCTAGAAACTTGAAAGTCACTTCCAGCAATTTCTCTTGTCCACTTTTCCGAAGGAATTTTTTCTCCCAAAGTTATAACATGAATAGTTTCTGATATATAGCCGAGATATCGGCTTATTGGACCACCCGGTACATTTTATGTTCCAAAAAAAACACCATTTAATAAAATGTTCCTGAATGAAAATGTTTTCTCCTGTAAATTTCCATCGGAAATAGAATTTTCGGCTTAAAATATATTTCTTCGTTCATTTGAATAAGGGAGCTAGGCTGGATAATTACCAGGAGGAAAATAAAAAATTAAATATATTGAAAAATTAATTTTCGATCAATCTTCCTAAATGACTTTCTCCTCGTATATACGCCAAGGGGGTATAAATATGCGGCACATAATCAATTTATATATATACTTCGTATCTAACTGCCTATGCATATTTAATAGCCGTGAAAATGTTTTCTAACTACGAATAATTATTTTAAACTAAATATTATGATATGCAAATGATCTTGGGAGATGCTCCCCTTCACATGGTTCAATATTTATATTTCATCTTAGGTAATAAAACTGCTATAATTGTACACAAAAAAAATAAAGCTGAGATTCAGAACAAGTCGATTTTTCATATATGCGCCGTTACATCCTACAACATTTTCTAGAGCATTCTAAAAGTAGCTGGATTCAAAGTATTGAATCACAAACTTTATGATGTGATAATCGCTAACATATTCTAAAAATGATAAGAAAAATAATACTCAGAAATCTGGAAATATTTTTCAAGCGCCCCACTCCTTTTGAGGCTTTGATGGAAAATACCAATTAAGTAAGTGTCTGCTTCTATTGTTTATTAATTGCAGCAATAGTACAGGGTGAACAGTTAAGGGTAGCGAGAGGCCTCTCATAAGATATTGGTCATATAGACTTAGAAAAAAAAATTCAAGATGAAAGTCGCCAAGAGAAATTGCTGGTCATTATTTTTGAGTTTGTCAAACGTCCGCTAGGAGGCGTAACAACCAACACTAAGTAGAAAAATGTGATTTTTATAGAACTTTGCCTAATGAAAGTATATCGATGATATCATTTTCATATTCACTGACTATTCACCTACACTTTTAGACTGAAATTTTTTTTCTATCTATCAAAATAAAGCGGTGGAGGAAGTTCAATTGTTTTTTTAAACAAACCAAGATTTTTCCCGTTTCGCTCGACCGATTTCAACAAATTTGGGCTCATATTATGAAAGACCATAATTTACACTACAAACCGCTCGCTCACTTGGTTTTCACTTTTTGACTTCTGTCTTCGTCGCTAGATGGTGATAACTGAAATGGTAGCAAATGTTTGAGGTTTCTTCAAAAAAACAAATGTAATGGTATATTCATTTTTACATATTTTGGAAATGGATACATTTTTCTAAAATTAAATGAAAAAAATTAATCATCTACTTTTTCTTGAAACGTTGATATTGAACAAAATATAATTTTATTACATTAAAAAATAGCACGCCACTGCTTTTTATCAAAATAAAAATCATTCTCGTAATCACTTATTAGTTGCTAACAAAAAAAACCTTTTGACTTTTTTTCGTTAGACAAACAGTTTTGGATTAAAAAAATTAAATAAATTTACATGGGGCGCCCATATCTCGAAACATGTAAACCTATGTTATTTTTTCAATCCAAAACCGTTTGTCTAACGAAAAAAAGTCGAAAGGTTTTTTTTGTTAGAAACTAATAAGTGATTACCAAAATGATTTTTATTTTGATAAAAAGCAGTGGCGTGCCATTTTTTAATGTAATAAAATTATATTTTGTTCAATATCAACGGTTCAAAAAAAGGTAGATGATTTTTTTCATTAAATTTCAGAAAAATGTATCCTCTTTTAAAATATGTAAAAATGAATATACCATTACATTTGTTTTTGTTTTTTTAAATTCAAAAATTTGCTACCATTTCAGTTAACGCCATCTAGCGGTGAAGAGGAAAGTCAGAAAGTCAAAACCAAGTGAGCGTTTTGTAGTGTAAATTATGAAATCGGTCAAGCTAAACGGGAGAAATCTTGGTTTGTTTGAAAAAACAATTGAACTTCCCCCATCGCTTTATTTTGATAGAACAAAACATTTCAGTCAAAAAGTGTAGGTGAATAGTCAGTAAATATGAAAATGATATTATCGATATACTTTCATTAGGCAGAATTCTATAAAAATCCCATTTTTCTACTTAGTGTTGGTTGTTGCGCCCTCTAGCGGACGTTTGACAAACTCGAAAATAATTTCCAGCAATTTCTCTTGGCGACTTTTATCATGAATTTTTTTTTCTAAATCTATACGACCAATATCTTATGAGATATGGTCGATCGCTACCCTTAACTGATACAGAAAAAATTGTAGCTGAGACTCAAAACAAGTAGATTTTTCATATATGCGCCGCTTCACCCTACAACATTTTCTAGAACCTTCTAAAAGTAGCCAATCTGGCTGCTACAACGTCCATTTTGTTTAAGCCTTGTTTTAACAATGTTGGTGCAACTCGCGCTATGAGAAAGATCGATACTAACCATTAAAAATTTAATTGTTTACAAGCTACAGCAAAATTGTTATTAAAAAAAAGTAAATGGGAGAAAAAACAATTTTTTCCACTACTAGCTGTGAAGTTGACAATTATTGCTTCTTCTAGCCAACTGAGAACTTGAATTTCTCTATTGGTGGTTAATAATTTTCTCTATTATTAAACTTGCTCAATAATGGACAAATTCAAATATGTCCCACTATAAAGTAACACATTTTGACAGCTTATTACTCGAGAATGGAAAAAGATATCGACGTGCAATTTTTGTCAAACGTCTTATATTTCCTTCAAATTTTTATTGACATAGTTGCCAAATGTATACTTTATCCCGAAAGCGCCGAAAAAAAATGACCATTTTTGAAACGAAATTATCGGTTTATTTTAAATACAACACCCTATATTTTTTAGTACCATCTGGAAGTTCTTTTCTCTCCCTTTCCAAAAATGTATACATTATTGGCAAATACTCAAGTTTTTAGGGAAATATTTAATTTTTTATGAAACCATGTCAACGACTTCCGAACGTAAATTATCACATTTTAACAGCTTGGAAACGTTATAACTCGAAAATGAGACAGTGGAATAATGAGCGGCTTTCACTGAAATTAGTAGAAATGTTTAAATTTTTCATGACACCTTTCGCAAGTCTCAAAAGTTGTAAGAAATTTACTTTTATTAATTAATAAAAGTGACCAGGATAATATCCAGAGCCATTTTTGAAAGAAATCCGCCTATACACGAAAATCGATATTAACTTGGGTACAAGAATTTACAGAATCGGGAAAACTAGAAAAAAATAAGACATTTAAAACAAACATTTTTATTTACATAATATAAGAACAATGAACCAAACTTAATAAAACACATCAAAACAATAAAAATTATATTTAATTAATAAGTTGTGTGTGACCTCCATCTGCATCTCTACATAATGCTAATCTCATCCAAAAATTACTGAACTGAAAATGTTGGGTCTGCTTACTTGGGTATTTGAAAATCTAGATTTCTATTTATTTATTTAATACTGTTTTATAATATAAGGCTATATTTGTTTTGTAACGATTAAGGGAAATTGAAAATCAGTTTTCAAATCTGTCTGGAAAAACTGGACAAGAATATGTCAAAATGAACAAATTTCAATAAATTATTCTCTACTCCTATACTATAAATTATTAATTAGCTTTTTCTACTCCTATACTATAAATTATTAATTAAATGCCAATTTTCAGTATCATAATGATACTCATTATAACACTGGTTTTCATTATGAAACTGAAAAATTGAACAATAGAAATCTAGATTTTCAAATAACCAAGTAGGCAGACCCAATATTTTCTGTAGAATGTCGAGAAAAGACCAAAATAAATGTCGAGCACCAGACCAAAAATACTTAATTACCACGGTAAATACATATTTAAATTTATTAATTTTTGTCTACAATACCTAATTTATTACTAATTTTGTAAAACAGTAACATACCTATATACGTTTTATATTAGTTTAATGTGGTCCCGCAGGGTGGTTCGAGACCCGGTTTGTGCATTTTTTTATATTTTTTTCACAAATCAAATTTCTTTTTCGTAGAAAAAATAGTGTATGCAAGTTTCATATAATGGTTATTAATACACACGCATTAACCATACAAAACTCGCCTTTGGCTCGTTTCGTATCCCAGTGACACCTTTGTTAAGGAGTCTTGTATAATAAATAAAATATAATGGTAGAAATATGAAATATAAAATATTTTGTCCACGACCACCTAATAATAAGTCAATATTTTACCTCCTAACTAAAGGTATATGGTACCCATATATCAACTGTCGTGAATTATGGTTCATAATACACTGTAGTGTATTATGGTTCATAATTCCCGACTAGAGATGGGGGTACAATATGAAATAAACTATTAAATCTGTGTATTTTGTTCAGGAAATTTGTTTCTGACATATATCGTATCTATAAAATATTGTAATTTTTAGTATTGATACTTTTCATAACGATATTTTCTAATATTAAGTATTTCAAAACAATATATTTATAACGGTACGTTGTATTGATACTTTCTACAGTATCGCCCATCTCTATATATGTCAAATTATTTGAAGTAGCTGCCACAACATTTTGAGGTTAGTAATATGCCAAATCGGTACTGACTTTTATTTATTAATAAATAAATTAAGTGTCGTGGACAAAGTACAGTATTCTACTGGCAATTTATGGCCATAATTCACTTGGGTGACTTGCGCCCCTCGCCTGCGGCTCGTGACGCAAACGTCACCCATCGTGAATTATGGCTATCATAAATTGCTCGTTTAATAATATACTATATAATGTAATGGTGTGTTTTAATCTTGCCCACCCATAAATATTTCTGTTTCAAATCTCTTTAAAATGTAAAAAATATATATTACCTACATACTTCTACACGTTTTGTACATTGTTAACTCCCAGCATCATTGTACTTACCAAAAAAGATAACTAAGTTACTGATAATAAAGTAATATTTCGTATTACCTATATCTGAAAAACCATGTCGCATTTAAATAATCATTCATAAAGTGGAAATATGCATGAAAATTAAACACAAACAGAGTATTTCCCATATATTTAGCATTGTACATCACCAATCCAAAAACAGCAAAAGTAATTAGTCAACTTCTTGAAACAAAATTATATCTTCAAACAATCTGCTAAAAGGAATTTATGGCTTAAACTTTCCCAGATTATTTTCTGGTTCACCAAATTTCGACAAATTTTCCCCACCTAACTTGTAAGTATCTTACCGATCCAAAAAACAACTTCTCGTAAAGGGTAACATTTAAAAACTTCCTTTATACACCGATGCCTCGAAAAGTGAGTCTGTTTTTATTGAATCAATATCCACGGATCTCCCTTCATTTTAAATACGAATTTAATAGAATAACCTCATCGTAATAACAAAGCAATTCTACACTGAAAAAAATGTTCAGATTTCACAGTTTTAGGTCAAATCCTTTTCATACACGAGTCAACTATTAACGCTTAACTAATAACCTCTAGAGAAGACCCCAAGTTTTTACATAATCCCGTGTAAAGTAACTTTTTACCCTTTAAAATAGTCGAATCCTTTAAGGGTCCCTGGAACCACTCCATTAGCGTTATGTGCGGATAGACGGATCGGGTAATTTCCCTCAACCCTTAAGGGTTAGAAACTGCTGTGAACAAATCCTATTAGTATAAATTGCCCTTGATACTCTACAATGACGTGCCGTATATTTGCAATGAATCGGAGTGTTACAAGTCACAATTATATCTGTATAATTCGTAAATTGGAACTCTGTGTATCAAATACACTGTAACGTTAGTTATAGTATGGCCGCTAGTTCAATGTTTTAATTACAGTAACACAACTCTAAAATATGCCAGGAGGAGGAAACAGAATAGGCTGGGGTTATTTAGCATGATTATTTTTTTACGTTCCTTAAAACCAATGAAATCCTTCTTTAGCTCTAGACTTGTTCAGAAGCTATCTTTCGAATAGACCGCAAAAAGTTAAACTGAAAAATGTCTATAGCGAATTCGAAACAATAGAGTATGGAGTACCGCAAGGAACCGTATTAGGACCAATCCTGTTCAATGTTTATTTAAATGATTTATTTGAGGTCAACAGCAAAGGCAAAATAATAACTAGTGGAAAAAGACATTAAGATGATCAAGTCATGGTTTCAGAGTCGATTGCTGACCATAAACCCCAGTAAAACGTTATTTCTTCCACTTTCCACTAATAAGTCTACTTTACCGTCTTTCACTACCCTACAAATTTCTGATGATTTCTCAATAGAGTCCACACTGGAATTCAAGTACCTTGGTGTGATAATTGACAGCCATCTTAAGTGGAATAAGCATGTGGCACATGTTATCAAAAAACTATACTTCTTAATTTACAGACTGAAACACCTCAGATATATTCTAAATAAAACTCATCTGAAAACAGTATATCATGCATTGGTAGAGTCGCATATAACATATGGCATAGTTTCTTGGGGAGCAGTCGGAAAAACCATACTCCATAATTTAATGATAGTTCAGAAAAAACTCATCAAAACCCTATTTTGTAAATCAAGCCGATTCTCTTCAGAGCTTCTTTACTCTGAAACTGGGATCTTCGACCCAAGACAGCTATTTTTCCTGAACCTGAATGTCGAACAGCATAAAACTAAATCCACTTTGATAATAAATGAACACCAATATGATACAAGACTGAAACATACCACTTACTTACCTCCACCAGCTTCGAAATCTATTGGACAGAAGAATTTTAAATTTTTAAGCCCGAAACTTTACGGCCGCCTTCCCAAACACATCTCAGAATTGAATAATATCTACCAATTCAAAAATAAATTGGAAGACTATATATCAAATCAACTTCACGAATTAACATACATGAACAAATAGAATGCCCCTTCTTGATATAGTAACTACTTCAGTTGGAGAAAAGTGTTATTTTATTCAATGAATATATGATATACTTATTCTTTTCTAAGGTATATTGTTTTGTGTGTTTTTGTGTGGATGTGTTGTTCGTTTGGATGTCTGTGTGTGTGAATATTTCTTACTATAAATAATGATAGTGATATTTCAAGAAACTTGTGCTCTTACCATGTTCTTTTACCTCTCATTTTTTATAATTACCATTAATTCTTTATAACCGATATGTACTTTTCATTTTAAATTAATTATGTATAGTATCTATATTTATTACCCTATATCCTTTCAACCTATTCAAGAATTAAATTTCTTAAAGGTTTACCCATTTTATTGTAGATGTTTTAGGTTATTTTATGTATTTATCTTGTAACAGATTTTTTGTGCAATAAATATTATCTTATTAAAAAAAAATCATCTTATTATTTGTCACAAGGGTAAGTTTCAACCAATTATATCATTATTATAGTGGGAATAAATCTCTTGTGATTATTCTCGGGAATAATCAGTGTGGCTTTTATTTACCTAGCAAGTGTCAAGATAGTTGTCAAAATAATTACCTAATTGTGTCAATAAATAATGAGTCTCGAAATATTTTCAATAATTGCGTTTTTCATTTTACTAATAATATATTCACAATGTGTCAACGATATTTTCGTATATTGTAATAATTAATTAAATTAAAATTTTCAATAATTTTATGATAGTTTTATTGATCTTTTTTATTGTAAAAATTTGTTAATCAAAAAATAATGTAGTCAAATATAACTGCCGAGTTCCATAAATTAGAAAATAATTTGACAGATTTTTTGAAAACTTGTTGCCAGCCTATTTCAATTTATTCTCACTCTCTTGTTATATTATTACTGATAATACAATCAACATAAATATTTCACGAGTTTCGTCAAATGGTCTTAAAGCGTCAGTTGAACGATACTTGGGCGGACTGGAAATTTGAATAAAGTAAAGAACGTTTTATAATATTTCGTTGACTCGGCGTCTGGCCTTAAGGTCCGGGAAAGTTAGGCGGAAAGTTTTCGTGAAATAGAAAAGATTTCCACCAGAGATTAGTATAGACTACTTTTCTAGATTTGTGAGAAGATTCCGCTAGAGCTTGCGATGCAGCTTGCAAGCATAGCTTGGAGCACGTGAAATGTAACAGTTCTTCGTCCATAACTTTTTTAGATTTTATTGTACAAAAAAATTGTAGGCATCAAAATTGTAGGGAATTTTATACTCTATAAGATGACGTAATGCAATATTTAAAAACAAATTTTCCAACCCTTAATTTTTCAAAAATTGAAAACATTTTTGTAAAATGGTATTTCAAGACAAAAATACATAATACATAATTACAATAACAATAATGAGGTCATGATATATGAAAATATACAAGTCCGACACCTGAAAACGTTTACATTTACATTTTTTACGTTTTACTGAAAAAAAAATTTTACCCGTATATTTTTGTCTCAGTGGCTATTGCTTCTAATGATCGAATCTGAACCTTTTTTTTCAAAATACATGGTTTTTGGAGACAAACATTTTCAAAATATCAATGAATCCATGAATCATATTTTTCATTGTCAAATTTGAGAAAAACAGAGAGAAAAATTATTTTTTTGATTTTTCTTGTTATTGTTCACAAAACTACAACGTATCATATATTGATTGCAGTGAACCGCATATCGATAGCGTTAAATTTCGTGAAATTAAACAAAATTGAAAAAAATTTATATATATTGAAATTTTGTGGGGCCGCCATTTTGAATTTTCAAAATCTGAAAACATCAACGTTTTCAGGTGCCGGACTACTATATTTTCATATATTGTGAAGTCGTTATAGTTATTCTGATTATTTTTGTCGCTTAAAAAACTATTTTGCAAAAATGTTTTCAATTTTTCAAAAATTACGGGTTGAAAAAAGAAATTTTTGAAATATTGCATCACGTCATCTTATAGAGTATAAAAATACCTACAATTTTGATGCCAACCATTTTTTTGTACAATCAAATGTAAATATGCTTGTAAGCTGCTTCGCAAGCTCGAGCGGACTCTTCTCGCAAATCTAGGAAAGTAGTCTATACTACATATACTTTCGTTTGGTGGAGAACTTTTCCATTGTATATCCTTACTTCCACTGACTTATAAATCCCTCATTTTACACTAAAAGAATCGGCGCAAAACATGTAGTTCGAATCTCCAGTACTACTGTCACCCAATTCAATATAAATCTTCTTAAATTAGTAGCGCAAATGCACTTGTCGCGTTAAATTTATTGGCCAACATTTTGATTGATTTAATGATAGATATACAACAAAATGTCAGAGTTTCGTATTTATGGGTTGGCTATAAATGCTTCCTGAATTTGACGAGATATTATTACTCTATTATAGACAGGAAATTTTAGAGAACAGTATCAGGCTGTGTGAACCAAGCAAGGGTCATAGGCGTTGGGTGAGGAATTTTTTTTTTGGTAATTGAAATTGAAAGGTTGTATAGTCAAATGCAGTCTTATCATCCGTGAGATGAATAAGACAGACTTATGCAATTTTTACGGGAGAAAAAAGGATTATGTATTTAGTTTTCAGTGATTCTAAAAAGTCTTTCGTCAGCGAAGTTTTTATTTAAATGTCAGTTGTGTGAATTTGACATTTCAAAGTGACAATATGAAGAATAAGAAGCAATTTTCCGGTATTTTGCATCGTCAAGCAAAAAAAATGGTACTTAATCTCATAGATGATTTCGAGAATGAATGAAAAAGTGAAAATTCGTCAACCAGACTGCAGGAAACATCAACCATCTTTATTTTCTGCTGGTATATTTGTAATCTCACATTTTGGTAACCTCTCTGTCTTCTGATTTGATACATATGGTTAGTGACCTTTGAACCCGCACAATAAGACTATAGTATACTATGTCTAAAGTTCATGTGAACAGAAAGATTTTTAAATCCATTAGATTTTTCCACTCGAAAACCAAACTCATTGGCCATTATCCTTTTTCCAGTTCCTCCAGTTCAGTATCCTGAAAGTTTATCTAGGTCGGGACAAAAAAAATATTGTATCAGCAGAAAAATTCCGAACGAAATCGAAAAATCCAAATCTTTCAAATGTAGCGGTGAGAAATTTACATTTTTTCAGGGAATTGGGACGAAGGAATGAAAGATGAGTTTATAAAAAAATATATTTGGAACGTCCAAGATAATACCACCATACACTAACTACCGACAAGTAAATTCACCTGCGTCGGAACGTTTGAAAATGTTGGTACATCTTTTCTCTGGCGCCTTACACGTCTGTTATCATAATACAACAGTTACGAGGGACAGTCGTGTGGTTGAATACGTGTATTACTGATTTACGGCACAATCCGGAAAAGGTTTTCAGGGCACAAAATACTACTATAGGAAAATTCATTTATTAAAGCTTGAGATTCGATAAAGTAAATTATTGATTAAATTGTTATGTTTAACAAAGTAATGATTACAAATGTTTAAGTATACTTAGTTTGGGGTGTTGTTTCTGTAATTTTTCAGTTACGATTAGCAAATTTCAGTGTATAATAAATACGTAATCTTGTATACAATGAATAATAATAATCATCTGGGAAATTTGTACAAGGATGACACAATTTAACATTCTTAAAGCTATTATCAAGCTTCATACCGGCACCATATTCATGGGCTATTTTATTAAATTGATCTATAAATATGTTTTCCAATTCTATAACGAGTTCCACACAATTTTTGGGAGGCACAACCATATTACAAATGTTGGATGAAACACTATAATCTTTATATTTCATAAAAACGGTAGATTCTCCTTCTAGATGATTTATCTTAATAATTTCTAAGCAAGTGTTACAGGAATGCTGCAATAAACACTTTTTAAGTAGGTATCCAGTAACGTATACCAGTGCATTCCCATCCACACTTTTTATATTTCTATAATCAGTCGTAAACACTTTTAGAGGAGTATAGGTATTATTTGTAGTCGTAGAACTAACTGTTCTTTTAAGCAATTCAGAATTTTTTTTTTATTTTAAGCTAGTCGCATCAACCATGTGGGTTATTAGCGACTCGGTACGTTTTACAGTTTGTGGATTAGTTGTATTTCGGTGAGGTATTTAACTAGAGAGTTTACTTTACAGTCATTTCCTAATAAAATTTTAAGGTTCTGAGGAAGATTATTATTTTGTCTTTGCAGTTTGTCTTTAGGGCAGTCAATTAGAAAATGTTTTACTGTTATTTCACATCTGCACAGATCATATTTGAGTGGTTCCGTTTTCTCGAACAGGTACTGATGGGTTAATCTGGTGTGACCTATTCTTAGTCTTGTTAGTAAAACTTGGTGAGGGCGTCTTGCAGGTATCATTTTCCACGGTTTCACTTCGGTTTTAATTTCACGCAACTTCACTTTAGATTCTCGCCACTGACTCTGCCACGCACTAAGCACTTTTTCCTTCACATGGATTTTTATGTCATTTATCGTCACTTCTTGCACTGTTTTTGCACTATCACTTTCAATGGCCTCTTTTGCTTGCTGGTCTGCTTCTTCGTTTCCCAGGATTCCGATGTGGGATGGGATCCACATAAATTGTACGTCTTTGTCAGTTGTATATAGCTCATCTAGTGTTGCTTTTATGGACAGAGAAATAGGATGAGTATCATACATTTTTTTGATAGACTCAAGTGAACTGAGGGAATCGGTTATTATAAGAAATTTGGAGAAGTTTAAACTTTTGGCATGTGTTACAGCTTGTAATAGTGCGTACATTTCTCCTGTGTATACAGTGCTGAGGGGTGAAAGTTTAAAAGTTAATTTTGTGTCAGGAGTAATAACTGCAGCTCCTACTCCATTTTAAGTTTTTGAGGCATCAGTATACATTTGGTAGTATTCTTGATACAGATTTATTTGTGTGTAAAAAGCTAGTTTTATGATGACAGAGGGCGTTTCATTTTTTTTATGAATGATCAGGGATTTATCTATACAAGGATGATTGAGTAGTCATGGTGGTGATATGACACTATTTCTGAATGTTGGAGGATTTTCAATGTGGAAGTCAGAGGAGTATTTCCGTACTCTCTCATAGAAAGGTGGGTCTGATCTTTTTTGTTTCTGAAATAGGTTGGGATATTTACTAGTATGTACATTTTCATAGACTGGATGTTCAACTTTTCCTAGGATAGAAGTAGAATAAGCAAGAGTTTGCATCTGTCTTCTGAGTGATAGTGAAGGTTCACTTAATTCAGCATACAAGCTTTCAATTGGCGAGGTTCGGAACGCACCTGATATAATTCTCAGAGCGTTGTTGTGAATGGTGTCCAGGTTTTTTAATATGTGATTTTTGGTAGAGGCATACACAATGGATCCATAATCTATTTTCGTTCTTATAAGGTTTTTGTATAAAAGGTGTAATGTCTTTTGGTCTGAGCCCCAGCTTCTGTTTGCAAGCACTTTAAGAATATTTATACCATTTTGACAGGATAGTACTAGAGTTTTTATGTGTTCATTCCAGTTTAATTTAGTATCAAAAATCATGCCTAAGAATTTTGCATGATTGACAAATTGTAGTTGTTGATCGTGGAGACTGAGATGAGGGGTTTGGTAGACAGAAGTTTTAGAAAAAAGTAGGCATTTTGTTTTTGAGGGAGAAAAGCGGAAGCCTGATTCTTTTGACCAGAGTTCAAAATTTATGAGTTGATTTTGCATTAGTTCCTGCATAGTTTGGATGTTTCGTCCCTTAGTATATATAACTAAGTCATCTGCGAAAGCTCTAATTTTTATTGGTTTGACTATATTTTTGGAGATGCCATTGATTGCTACTAAGAATAGGGTAGGGCTAATTACTGATCCTTGAGGAGTGCCGTTCTGCTGTGTTTCTTCGTTTGATGTTATACCATTTACCCTAACTCTAAACGTTCTTCTGTGGAGGAAGCTTTTTATAAATGCTAGCATGTTGCCGTCTATATTCCATTGTTTTAATGTGTTTAGTATATTGTATCTGCAAGCAGTATCGAATTAAGGCTTTATTTATGTCGAAAAATATAGCTAGACATTTCTGTTTATTCGCGAAGGCTTCAGTATATCACTTTCAAGGTCAATTAAGTTGTCTATGGTGTTTCTCTGTTTTCTAAAGCCGCTTTGTTCTGGAATTATTAATTTCCGTTGTTCTAGTTCCCATAATAATCGGTTGTTGACCACTTTTTCCATAAGTTTACACAAAGTGCATGTTAGTGCAATGGGTCTGTATGATTCTGCGAGTATTTTCTTTTTTCCTGGTTTTAAAATTGGTATTAAAGTTGCTTGGGTCCACTGTTCTGGAAATACTTGTGTCTGCCAAATTTTGTTGAGTATTTCAAGCAATATTTTCTTACCTGAGTCTGCCAGGTGCTGCAGAAAGGACATTTGTATGTTATCGGGGCCTGGGCATGAATCTTTAAAACTATTCAAAGCTTCATCTACTTCAGCTAGAGAAAGTGGTTCGTTGGTAACTGATTGTTTGGTTTGGTCTATTGAAATTTCTTCTTTAGCTATTCTATTTCTCAAGAATTCTGCGACATAATTTGCATTACTAGAGTATTTTTTGTAAGTTTTCGCCATTATAGCCGCTATTTCGTCTGGATTAGAAGTAATTGTACCATTTTGTTCAATAGTGTTAATTTTCTGATATGTTCTGGCACCCGATATCGATCTGATTTTTTTCCAAACTGTAGAAATGTTTTCCGAACTGTTTATACTTTGTACATAGTTTACCCAGGAAGACTTCCGATTTTTTTTGAAGATGAATCTTGTTTTCGCCCTAAGCTCTTTAAATCGAGCTAAATTTTCATCAGTTCTGTACCTATTGTATCGATTAAAGGCATTTTTGCTTGCTTTTAGAGCATCGTGACATTCTTTATTCCACCACGGGACTGGTGTGTGATGTTTAGTGTTGCTTGTTAATCCTACTGCCTTTTCTGCAGCTGAGAGTATAAGGTTGTTGAATTTAGATATGGAATGATCAATGTTTTCCTCGTGGCTAAAATTGGTTAGTGTTGTTTCTGTGATAGTTGTGTATTGTTCCCAATTGGCTTCATGAAGTTTCCATTTCTGTACTGGTTTTGTTTCGGAGCGAGTATGTCTGTTGTCTAATATACATATTGGAAAGTGATCACTATCGTATAAGTAAGGTGCGACTTCCCATGTTAAGTGGGGAATTCAGAATTTGTATTTAGCAAAAATGCAAATTACAAATTTTTATCCTATTATAACATTGATCCACCGTTATATTGGCATATCGGTGGTTTCCTTTAAAATCCAAAGCATTTTTCCAAGCTTCACATCTGCAATATAATATAGAACATAAAAAATGTTTACTTGTATACTACTAAATTACCTCTTTCCTCACCTAATTTTGTCTTTTGCGCATCTAAAAAACAGTCTCTCTTTCAGTTTACTGCGACAATTATCAACAGAACAATATACCACTCCAGGCATTTTGCAATGAAATAAGTCACTACATAATATTTTTTATACTAAATACAACTTTATAATAAAAATATGTATAAATATTTTAATGCTCACACAAAAACAATGATCTGCTCACAAAAACGAAAACAAAACAAAAATTACATTTCCGAAATTTCGATCAGCAACACATTAGCATTGCAAGCTACCCATGTACTCAACACTTTCTCGATTTAAACTAGCCAGAACTCGCCAGACGATAGGAGGGGTAAGTGAATTCACTTGTCGGTAGTTAGTGTATGGTGATAATACAAAAATATCCAATCAATTGATACAGGATGTCCGTTAAAAAATATATATTTAAATCAACAGGAAAAACTGCATGTGAAAACAATAGGTACTTCCTTCATCAGAGACCGTCAATAAAATCGGCACAGCACGCTTATTTCGTTTTATTTTTAGCAATTCATGCAGTCCATTTGAAGAAAAAAAACGACCCCTCCGCCCTATAAACACTGTAAAATGCATTCAGCATAGCCGGGGATTACAAATAATTCCATTTCTAGCAGCCCGCTTGAGCATTGAAGAGTTCATTATAATTTTAGGGGTTCAGCATTCAACGAGGTGGAAGAGACATCAGGGGATGATAATTCTTCATTTATTCACAGAGATGTACTGGTCGGTAGATTTCAAATCGAAACAATAATAATTTATATTGAATGGCTTAGGTTTTTTTAAGGACTAAGTACATAAATAAAATGAGTCCTTTTTTGAATATTGAAAGGAAAAATTTAAAGCAGTATTTTAGACATTACTTTAGGCCAGTTTTGTAAAAAACAAAAAATTTAAAAACTGGTTATTTACAAATATCAAATTTTGAGGTTATGAAGAAAAGTTTTAAATTTAACTTGACCCACAACTTTTGTGGAAAATATTTAGTCCTGGGAAGTAAAGATTTACAATGGAAAAGATCTCCATCAGAGATTTTACTTTTTCAAATGAAAGTATATGTAGTATATACTACTTTCCTAGATTTGTGAGATTTTGCTCGAGCTTGCGATGCAGCTTGTAAGCAAAGCTTGGAGCACGTGAAATGCAACAGTTTTTCGTCCGTAACTTTTTTAGATTTGATTGTACAAAAAAATTGTGAGTATCAAAATTGTTCGCAATTTTATACTCTATAAGATGACGTAATGCAATACCTATTAAAAAAAAAATTTACACCCCTAATTTTTGAAAAATTGAAAACATTTTTGCAAAATGGTTTTTTAAGCGACAAACATAATTAGAATAACAGTAATGACTTCATAATATATAAAAATATAGTAGACCTGTTCCTGAAAACGTTGATGTTTTCAGATTTTAAAAATTCAAAATTGCGGCCCTACAAAATCACGGTTTACTGCAATCGATAGATAATAAGTTGAATTCTTATGGAAAATAACAAAAAATTTGAAAAATTATTTTTTACGAGTTTAAAAAAGTAAAATCTCTAGTGGAAATATTTTCCATTTCACGACAACGTTCGGCCTAACTTCCCCGGACTAATTTCTCAACAGAAAGTCATAGTAAGCCGAAAATTGAAAAAAAAACATTTTCCAGCTCCCATCTCACTTCGCGGGGGTAGATACACATGAGTTCGGTAGCACGAATAAATATTCTGTCCAAAAATATCCTGTCAAAAATATCCTGCCAAAAAAAACCCGTCCAAAAATATCCCCGACCTACAAAAACCCCTCCCATAATATCCCCAGCCAATAAAATCCTGTTCAAAGATATCCCCAACTGAAAATATATGGTAAAGAAAGTGAAGGTAAAAGAAAAGATATCTATTCCCTTCCCCTTCTCGAAAAAAGTATCAAATTATTTAATATTCATGTCTATGTATATAATAGTATATTAAGCAATAAGCACGAAATGATGCCCATTTTACACGAGGATTAAATTTGCAGCACGAGCCGAAGGCAAGTGCAAAATGGCCATTTTGTTGCGAATTGCATACTATACTTTTTCTATGACAACATATCGTTTACGTTTGATACATGCATACATTGCAAAAACTTTGAGAGATAAACTGATAATATTTCATTACTCCGAATTCCCCGCTAATGGGCTTTCTATCAGAATTGAAATATGAATTGAAGAAATATGTAAATTTTTTTTATCTAATTCCGCTATCAAATGTGACACTTTACGTCACTCCTTGACGTTAGGTAACGTCACATTTTTCATAACCTTCATATATCAGTTATGAAAAGTAGTTATGTAAAAACTTTACGTAACTGTTTATGTTTCAACATGGAGATACCACATGAGTTTCGAACAATAATTTATTAATTAGGTAGGTACTGTCAAAACTGACAATTATTTCATTATTTAAACTGTACAATTTACCCATTATTTTAATTCAATAGTATTTTGAGATGTATAAACATTGAAAACATTATTCAGGACACAGTTATTTAAAGTAAGTCAATTTTCTGGAAGAATACATACAATACTTCTAACACCATTTGATTCCACTTCAATATTATCATTGTAATTGAAGATTTTATTGAATATTATGAAAGCGCGGAATTAGATAAAACGTTGTACGTAAACACGTTATGAAGAGAGCGACATTGTTCAACACGCGTAATTTGCAGAACTCGCTAGCGCTCGTTTTGGCAAATATTACGCTTGTTAAACAATATCGTTCTTTTCATAACTAATTACGTAAATATCTATTATTGCTATTTCTAATAAGTACACAGAAATAGAAGCCTATACATATGTATTTGTAGGAAACAACTTTGAAATTACTCGTTACCTACTAAAACTTTGACAGAAACGATCTACTGACATTTCATCAATTAGTCGCTGGACGTCAAAATTTGACAAGCCGTAGTCGTTGTGATTTTAGAGTGAACCTAAACCTAACACGAAATAATCCATTTCGCATTTGTTGCTTAGCAACTTGCCTAGCAGCCGATGCAAAAATGAAATTCTGTACAAAATGTGCTTGTTTATGATTGAAGATACGGTTACAAAATGAACATTTATCGATGTTGTTGTAGAAAAATACATATTTATTCCCTTCCCCTTCTCGAAAAAATATAAAATAATTTGCATTCCACATGAAGTTTTTCGGGAAGGGGAAGGGAATAATTTTTTTGTTTTTTTTTTGCCTTTTTTTCCCGAAATAAAATGTGGGATTGGGGAAATATATTTATATAGGACATTGATATTAATATTGTGCTTGTTATTTTAAAGTTTCTAAATATTATTTATAACAATTGAATTCGCAATTCAAGGATATTTTTGGAAACAGTTCTTTTAAGCTAGAGATAATATCGGAGGGGTTATTTTTGGCAGAATATTTTTGGCAGAATATTTTTGGCAGAATATTTTTGGACAGGATATTTAGTCCTAGACCCTCGAGTTCATTTTACTATACCGAAAAGTAAAAAAGGCATGTGGATGATGACATTTTCAAAATACCAACAGACCACATGACCACCAAATATATCTTTCGCAAGAACATCGAGATTGTCATCAAAGATCGAAAGGAGCTTGAGGAAGAGATCGCACCACCACTTAGTAGAGCGAATGAACTGATCTGGTATACAGACGGATCAAAAAATGAGCTCGGCACCGGTGCGAGCATATACAGCAAGACGAGCAAATATGAAGGAATCGTCTCGCTAGGAAAATACGCTTCTGTATTTCAAGCAGAGGTCTATGCAATACTTGCATGTACAACGGCTAATAATATGAGAGCCTACAACAACAGGCAGATCAGGATCTACAGAGACAGTCAAGCCGCCCCTAAAGCACTTCAGAGCCATAGGGTGACATCTTGGCTAGTATGGGAATGCGGCGAAGAACTTAGAAGACTGGCGACTAGGAACAGTGTAACACTGGAGTGGATCCCAGGTCATAAAGGAATCGCAGGCAATGAAAAAGCTGACGAACTCGCAAGAGTTAACATCGTCAACTCTGATAAACGGACCCGAACCTGATGTGGGCATCCCCAGATGCTTAACGAGGTCATGGTTAAAAGGGTGGTTGAAAGAACAACACAATAAACACTGGAAGAATACGACCAGGCAAATACATGGGAAGAAATTCATAAAAGAACCATCAGAAAAAGTAGCAAAAGAACTGCTTTCAATGAGCAGGAACAAACTACGCACCATAACGGGGCTACTTACGGGACACTTTCTTACAAAGAAGCACCTAAATAAAATAGGGCTGTATAACGGAGACCTTACATGCAGAAGATGCAAAAAGGATACCGAAACAGCTCTGCATATACTATGCAACTGTGAGTCGCTGGACCACAGAAGGCAGAAACTGTATGGCAGAACCCAAATAATTCCAGAAGACTTCTACAACCAACCAGCAAAGAACCTGTATGAGCTAAAAGAGGGAACGGATTGGCTGAATAGGTTGTAGTCAGAACACTAGGAGTATCCACAATAAGCCCAGGAGGTTGAGGTGGTACCGGCGAAGGGACGGCTCTTTGAAAAAAAAAATACCGAAAAGTATCAAAATTTTTCAATAAATATTTTACACAGCAACCTAATACAGCCCTGCTTTATCGGTATACCTAATCTTCTAGTTTATTACCATCTGATTCCTGTTCACAATACATAAATTCGTAATATTGAAACAGAGATTTAATTAAATATCAAATGTAAAATATATTATATTCATTAAATATTAAAATGAATTCAAATTGTAGTATAGAAACTTTCATCTCTAACAATTATTTCAGCTTCAACGTCAGAGAGTTGAGTGCTGTAATTGTATTTTGTTTCATCAAGCTTCTCTTTTCCATTCAGCTCACCCTTTTCCCCAAAGTCGGTAACTGTTTCAGACAGATTATTTTTAAATATTGTCTAGGGTCTGAAAGCTTAGTAACTATTAAGTTGAGAATTTTGGAACGTCTACATCACCCTATAGAATTTTGTAATGTGCTTTTAGTATAATTAACTTTTACCACTACTATTATTAACCTAGATCAATGGAAAAATTCAAATATTTTGAGAATTCGGGGATAGTAGTTCAACAAAAACTTCTGCAACATAATTTTGTATACCCAGGAGATTGTCTTTAATATATTTGCTGCTTGAAATTACCTATCGAGATGGAATTATTTGAATAAAAATGCCATAAGTTCAAAATTCGCGCTCAACCAAAAAATGACTGATGACATAATAGTCCAAGAGCCAGAGCCAAAAAAACTGTTTCAATTTCTAAAGGCTGGTTTTTTGTTAAATCGTTGTAGCCGATGGGTACACAAACATGCTCCGGTCAGTCAAGCGTGCCGTAGAGCAGGTGGCTCAGGTGCGATATTAAAGGTGTATCATTTGACGGGTGAACAAAATGAATTTCTAAAAGCTGAAAATTGTTATACAACTTCTCTATTGTATAAAATAAAAGTTGTGTTGGTCAGTCAGTCATACATTAGAACAGAGCTGGTCAGTCAGTTCGGATAGACGTATGATAAATAATTATTAAGTGCAATTCGTTTCTAAAACTTCAAATTTTGTCTGAGGGTTCAGAATTATGTATTGAACATCAAAACATCCGTCAGTCATGTGTTTAGTAGAACAACGTCCGTCAGCCAGGTGAAAAAGGTAAAGGTATACCGCGCGCGCCGTTTGAGTTTCAGGCTGCGTATCACGATATTTCTACGTTTTGTATTGTTATTTTAAAATTCAGAAAACGTCATTTGATGTTTTAATTTGTGGTTCTATGAATAATTACCATTTGTATCGCATCGACAAACGATTTATTTAATCATTTGATACGTTTCGTGCGGTATTATTATGCAAAAAAATAAAAAATTGTGGGTCCAGAAAAACTTATCTTATCTACACCAGTAAATGTCACTTGGAAATGTGATTTTGGCTATTGTAATAACTTGAAATTTAATTACGTTCTTAAACAATTGATTAATCCACATGACAAATTTGTATGAGTTGTAATTTTGCAAATTATTCGTGCTTAGGATTTTTGTAAGTAAAACTTTTTTCAGTTATAAATGCCATAATTGGCTTTTGTGAACATTTTTAAAGATATCAACTCCTCTTGTGACATCTTGATAACATTAGCGGCTTAAGAGATACGGGCAATTTTTATGTCGCACTGCACACCTATTGGCGCATTCACATTTATTTTGAATGTACGATTACCCAGCTAGCAAGGGCACGTCATTATGACGTCAATAATTGGTGACTACTGGTCGAAAACGTTCAGATGACCAAAAAGCGACGTGATAATGACGTCGAATAGTTGTGGTGCGTTATTTTACTTAGTTGTAGTTCCCATATATTCTCAAAGAAGTTAAAAAGGTTCTGGTATGGATCTGGGTGTTTGTTATAAATATTTGTTTCCTATTTTTCAGTTGATTTCAATAAAGCACAAAAAGAACTGAAAAAATGCGAATATTCAAAGGAGTGACCGCTAATATTATCATTTTTAAGGTTCTCAATGTAAAGCTCTTTCATTTCAATTGTTTCTCGTGCTTGGATGAATAAATTGCATAAAAATAATAATATACATTGCTTTATTTTTATATAGGTATGCTCCATTTCCTTCATACTTCTTAAGTATTTTTTAATAAAGCAAATTAAAGTCCATTGATTTTTTTGGAACTGGCGCGAGTTAACGTGATATGGACGTCAAAATCACGTCATACAACAATTTAAAATCTCGTCTTTTATCACGTGTAAATCACGTTATATATAAATGACGTCATTGGTCTGAGTCATTAAACCTCATTTAAAAACCAGGAGGAGTGATTTGAATTTAAGTTGGCAATTCTGTAGACCTCTGATTGGTCAGATTCAGCCCAGTTTCACACAACACTTTTCAATATTGACATCAGCTGATAGTTTTCATTTTTGATAGTTCTGACAGATAAATAAATAAATATTGGATGAAAAACCAAAAATATTCATGTTATCTTCAAAATTTCTTAAGCAGTGGGTACATTATTACTTTACATTTTTTTTAAGTAGTAAAGTCGATTTAGCGAGTATTAAAGGAATACTGAAGTAAAGGAACATTATACCTATAGTGCAGAAAATATTGGTGTAATACCAGGACTTTTAAAAAATTGTGATGAGTGAATAAAAAAGGTCGTTCGAAGAAAAAAAAATGTTATCTGTGTTATACAAAATTTTGCAAGCTTCTAAGAAACGTTCAGACTTTCTTGAAACAAATTAAATTTATCTATGTCACCTTTTGACGAGTCAAATGTAGGTACTATTTATTTCTTATATTATATATTTGGGAAGAAATCGTCAAAGTTTATCGGAAGAACATGCCATGGAAGATATAAAACAATATAGGAAAGAATGGGTTTGGTAGAAAATACATTATTGGTTTTTGAAGGTAAAAAAAGAAGGAAGAATGTATCTCAGAAGTATTTGAAAAATGGTTAATCTTAATCCGGCAACATAAAGATAACTGTTGGGAATGTTTGAATTAATACAGCATATTGCTCTACATAGCTATTAATTTTGTAGTATTGTTATTGCCAGAACATATTATCAATTGTCATATTCTTTTCAATTTAATTGGAATAAATATAATTAAAGTAACTTGACTATCTGTAATTCTCCACCATCAACAATGACCTTAATTTGTTTGTTGTCGATGTGAATCTGAATATTCTGATGTTTGAATAAGAAACGAAACAGGAAAAAGTCTTACATTTTGTTCAATGCGTAGGTACATCTGAATCTGAATATACTGCAGATCAGAGGAGAAATCGACTTATCACTAATGTCTTTGATTTCAAGGGATATTTAATATATTTGGAACACGACTGTTGACTACGTTTTCGGAACACACCCTTTAGTAACTAATCTGGTAACTTTTAGTGGTGTGAGTAAGGCTTTTCAAATTACTCCTCCTGGTTTTTAAATGAACTTTAGGAGATCATTCTCACGTCGTATCCACGTCATTGAACTGGTCATTTCTAGTCATTTCATAACCACATTTCGACGTAATTTTCACGTAACCTTGCTACCTGGGTACATGAAAGCATCCTGTATTATTAGCAAATTATAGTATATTAAGGATCAAGAACGGTAAGGGTTGTTTACCGGCCGACAGCAATGTTTGGAGGGTGAACGTAGCGAAGCCTCCAATTTTGCTGGAGACCGGTATTACCCTTAACGTTCGAAATGCTTATACCACTTTTTGCGCGATCGTGTTGAAATATTCGAATTTCGAATAAA
Source organism: Galerucella tenella (assembly GCA_910591685.1). Classification (NCBI taxonomy): domain Eukaryota; kingdom Metazoa; phylum Arthropoda; class Insecta; order Coleoptera; family Chrysomelidae; genus Galerucella; species Galerucella tenella. The sequence continues at coordinate 42,928 of CAJUYH010000821.1, forward strand.
ATAATTTAAATTTCTTCGAAATGAACGAAATGTCAAAAGTGACATTCATACTTCTCGATCAGTTACAAATATAATTTGCATTTCGGTGAAATTGTTTTCATGCTATTTATTACTTTTTATATTGTTCTGTTCGATTCTGTTCATTAAAAAAAGGTAGAACGTGTCGCGGGACACACGGTGGGAACTTTAGTTCCTTTTAAGCAAACGTTATGTAATACATCTGACGTTATAGAAAAACAATTTGCATATTCTTTGGTGGTTGAGTAGTAAGCACACCAGACTCTCACGCGGTAGACCCGGGTTCGATTCCCCGCGAGGAATTTTTTTTATTGTTAATTTTATTTTTAAATAATCATTCTGCTTGAAATTAATAACGACAACAGGTAGACGTATGAAATATTTAGCAGAATATTTATTATTATAGATAATGGTACGGTACCCTTCACGAGGGAGTCCGACTGGCAACATCTACTTATAACAGCATCGTATATTTAAAAAAGGAAACCGTAGCATTATACAAATTGGACATTCAAGAACTGTACGTTTACCACAAAATTAGTGGAAACATAAAATTGAATTGTTAAATTTTTAATTTGAAGTTATATTACAGTTTATAGAAATTTTTATTTTCTAGATTTTTTCCTGAGTGGGTCGTAGAAAAAATATGCTGCTCGACTCGTGTGGATTGTCCATATCGCACTTGAACGATTGAGCACTCCGCCTACGGCGTCGTGCTCCATCTTCGTCCTCGTGCGATATGGCCATCATATCCACACTAGTTGCACAAACTACAATTTCTTTCAAAATATGCCCTTTTACATTTAAAAACTACCTGCCAAATGTCAAATCAATTTATCCATTCATTTTAAAGTTATCGAATTAAAACATTCAAGTTTTCAAAATTTCAACACCCTGTACTTCGAAAAGTAGCTAGACCCCTTAATCGCGCAAAAAAAATTATGGAGATAATAGTAAAAAAATATCCGAACAAATTCAAGTAGATCACTAGCACTGCGAATACCAGCTTTGCATAGAATTTCAATATAGCATCGGTGGTTCAGTGGTTAGAATGCTCGCATTGCACGCGGGCGGCCCGGGTTCGAATCCCGGCAGGAGCATATTATTATGAATCGCTGCTTCGTAAACGAGAGAGAGACTAAGGAGGCACAAGCACGCAAGCAAGGCACATAACGAAGCAACGTAACATAACGTAGCGTAACGTAACGCGTAACGGTCAGATCTTTTGCGTCGCGACCCCTGGTCGCTCAAACATAACCTTGCGTAAAGAACTAAAGTTCCAAAAATATCAATCTTCTTATTTTTTTGTTCTTTTTGTGTAGTGAATGAAGTAATATATTATTTAGGACTACTTGAATGTTTGTAGGGCTAAGACGTCGGTAAGTAATTTACCTACCGACGTCTGAACGGTAAGTAAATCACTTACCAACGTGTTAGACTTAGAAACCAGTAAACACAACCTACCGACCTGACAACCGATGCTGTAAATAAACAAAAAAGATCGATCGCGCAAAAATAATAAATTGGTGTAGTCTACATTTATAAATACTATGAGCTTTGAACTTTTACATTGTTTAACCATAAAAAACTTTTCGTGCAACCGGACGCAAAACAAGCATTTTGCAGCCGCAACAGAGGCCGCAAAATGATATTTTGCGGCCGTTACCCAGAGAATGATATTTTGCGGCCGTTACCCAGAGAATGATATTTTGCGGCCGTTACCCAGAGTGACGGCCGACAAAAATTTTTACGGCCGTTCCCATAGTGACTGCCGGCAAACTGAACGCCACTACAGCATTTGACATTTCTGAAATATGACAATAACAATGTATTTCGAACCAAAAAACTAACTGTCTTTTCTAAAGAGACATAATGTTTATTGAAATTATGTAATTTTCACGGTTGCACGAAAAATATTGTGTATACTATGGCCGCGAAATGTTTTCGCGACCTCGAGATTATCTTGCGACGGTCGGAGCGGCCTCGGCGATAATCTCTCTCTCGGAACGCGAAAAAGCATTTTGCGGCCTTAGTATACAAATAACTATTATTGAAAACGAACATTACTTCAATAAAAGTAAAAATATCAACAAAACCCTGAAAAATGAATAACTACATTACATTAGCAGATTAGAAAAAACGAGTAACCAAGTAATTAACGACATAAAAAAGTCAAAACGGTTTAAAAAAAAATTACACCAATTTATTAATAATTTGCTAATAATACAGGATGCTTCCTGTAATCGTACATTCAAAATAAACGTGAATGAGCCAATAGGTGTGCAGTGCGACATAAAATTGCCCGTATCTCTTAAACCGTTAATGTTATCAAGATGTCACAAGAGGGCTTGATATCTCTAAAAATGTTCACACAAGCCAATTATTGCATTTATAACTGAAAAAAGTTTTACTTAACAAAAAAATGGAGCATCCACCCTTTAACTTAGTCGGTACCTGAGTTCACAAGTATGTTGTAAACTTGTATATCACGCCAAAAAGTGTGCAAGTATAGTGTTTATTTACGGTTAAAATATTACCAATCTCCAATAAGCCATTTGATAATTGTAAATAGAAAACCAATTTTCATTCCCAACTTTAGAGCCCTATAGTTCGTTAAAGAAGGGCGTAAAGAAAAAATTTTATATGAAATACCATCATTGTGTGTGTGTGTGTGTGTGTGTGTGTGTGTGTGTGTGTGTGTGTGTGTGTGTGTGTGTGTGATGGTAGCAATGGCATCAGCTCTCGCTATTTGCCACATACTATTTGATATGGGTATTAATCTATACACTTATATCAAATATCAATATTAGTTGTCTTGACAAATTTTACTATTAGGTCAAAAATATTCTTATTTCCTGTACCTAACAGAGATGTGATACAAGTTGGTAGTTGTATATTATGTTGTAGTAGATCTTGTAGGAAAAGGTCTGTCGCCTGTCTATTATTTTCACAACCAAAAAATCACTGGTTTGTATCTGCTACCTCATCGTTATCACGATAAGTGCAATAGGGAGATCTCACACCAATTTTATGAAGATGGGCCGGGAATCGGCCATGGTTCAACTTTAATCTGGATATAATGCAAGTGTATGCTTTGCTGACAAAAGGGAAGGAGTAATTTGGAATAATATTCGGTAAATACTGATGGATTTTAAAGTAATGATTGTTAGAGCCTGTTGCCGCTTTCGTATAGATCGCATTCCATTCCTTCCGAATGAATTTCTTACATTCGTTAGTAACATCGTGAAATGGTACTAACGGTATATTGATATTGTCAATTCTGCAAGCTTTTTTCGCTTCGTTATCTACCCTTTCATTGCCTATGACGCCAACATGTGCCTTCGTCCAAATAAAATGTACTTTCACATTTTTGGTGTAGAGATGGAAAAGCAGTTTTTTTATACTGAAAATTATTTCATTTTTAAATTGCTTTGTTGGTGAGCTATTCAAAGCCTCTAGAACAGACTTGGAGTCGCTAATTAAAACAGCGCCTGGCACTGATCCCTCCAGGCACCAAAAATACCATCATTATTTTTAGTCTTTCTATCACCTCCCAAGTTTTTGGTACGAACTCCTGGGCACCCTGTATACATCATGATGGTGAAGACATTTATAAGCCTCGCGAAATAATCTTGGTGCTTGTTCAATAACAATAGTCTTCATCACCTTGGTGTACAATATAGTATTTTCTTTTCAATGTTAGATCCCACTTTCCACCTAATCTATTACCCCTTTCCACCTAAAGCCCGCCGCTGACAATTATTTTCTTTTCTTTCATCTTTGACGGTATTCACCTCACCCATAGTATCATTATTAATGGTATCTAGTTATCGATTTCTATTCAGAGAAAGTTTTTTTTAAAGAAAGATATAATGAGACCTTTGTAATCCAGCAAAAAATAATAATGATCAGCAGATAGGGGTGGCAAGATACTGATTAAAAGTTGATGAAAGCCAACGTTAAGTTATTAAAAAATATGTTTGGCCATAATTTCGTTCACAATTATAGCTTTTTAATGTGGTTTCTTTCTCAAACGCCACTAAAAAACGGTTTTAAAGAAGACTTTATAGGTCTTGAGCCGTTTTGTGGAGCGCGACCTATCAATCGGGAGAAATTAAATCATTCAGAATAAGATGCAGACGTGCCTTTCGTAGCGGCATTGTGTTTTACGTCTTTGTCTAGTGTCTCGCTGACAGTTTTGTCGTCAGGTCTGTAAGTTGTTTACGGTCAATTATTGTTTATAAAAAGTTAATATTAATATCATTGTTATATTTATTTAAATAATATAAAAATATGCCTAGATACATGGAAAAACATCAGCATTTTGAAAGTTCTCAAGTATTTTCAGTTAGAAAAAGAAGCTGATAATAGAGAACACGCATATTTCATATTTTGCTTGGATATTGATTTATAATAGTAAATATGATATCAAAAATTACTAATAATAGGAAATATACCAGTTTCCATTGGAAATTACTCCCAAATTTTAAAATAAAATTCAAATTTCAATGCACTTTCCGACCACAACCCGAGGATGTCCGAACGCTACCGATGATACGTGTGATGTCATATCTCTTGTGTCAATCTCTTGTGTGACTTATGTCAATATGGCCGGTATTGCATTAGGTTATGTGTAGTTGTGTGTTTGTATTGTATTTTAATCAACTATTAATTGCTTCATCGACGGAAAAATATCATTTATATGTTTGTTTGAGACCATTACGTGTTTTTGTGTGCTTTTTTTATTTCTAAAAGTCAACGTAAAGTGGAAATTGGACATAAATATTCGATATTTCCGAGAATATTTTAAAACTTTTGGAAGAATATATTTTATTTACTGGTTCAGTGTTCAGTGACGATTCTTTCATATTTTGTGGGTAAAGATATGGCTAGCGAAGGTTTTGTAAAAGCACAAACTGATAACTTGACCAAAGTAGACTCATTTATTCTGCTTGAATTTATGAAGTCAAACAGTTGCTTTAATACAGAGAAAATAAAAGGAGTTAAATCATTATCGTAAGTACGATTTAAACTATGTTTTATTTATATAATCCATACCAACCATATTTCGATGTGTGGTCGTAAGAAAATGATGTTTTTATGGTTGATTCCTAGACATATAGATACATAACCTCAAACTATTTAAGAATAAAAATTACCAGCATAGAAGTAGGTACTTACATTAAAATGGTCTTCACAAACAAAAGTAATGCCCTTCTCTTAAGTGTATTTTTGCATGCGCCACCAGGTAAAGTAACAAATATTTTGTCTGGAGTTTTTATAGACGATGATTTACACACTGGAACAATGCAATACTTGGAATACAAAGTTTTTTTTCGGCTTTATCCATTTTTAAAGCTTTCAGAAACAAATTAGTTCACAAGAACTCAGAGCATGATACACGAATAAGAACGTAAACAAATGACATCACACCAAAGTGCGTTTTGGCGGACTTTCAAATTTTATGATTTTTAGTCGTTTTAAAAGTAAAGTTTATATTTTTTTGGAGAAATAGGCATGCAAGGTGTTAGGAGACCTGATAAAGCGTCAATTCCCACCAATAGCAAAATTTATGCTTGTACCCTATCATTGATGATTTTATTTATCAAATTCAAGGTTTGCTATATGTCAAAATAGCAAATAAAATAAACGACATAGCGAAAACCCGGATATACGTCATAAACGATGACGCACACCAAGAAGGCTATTGAATGTACCGGGTGGTCAACTAAGAACGGCCGTCGGCCATATCTCAGGAGTGAATTATAGCACAGGTTCGGGAAAAAATATTTTATTTCAAAAAAGGCCTCGAGAAACGCCTGGAAATTATTTTCAGCATTGTAAGTCCACCACTAGAGGGCGTAATTGACAGTTAACATTTTAAATTGCAAAATTTTTCAGAATTCACTCAATTAAGGAGCATATTAAATATTATAATCGAATTCCTCGAAAAATTCTGCATATTTTTAATATGACAGTTCTAAGTCTATCTCTTCAAATAAGGGGTGGGGGAGAGTGGGAACCTTGTTACAAAAAAACGCCTGTAATTCCGGTTCTGCTTGACCGATTTTAATAAACTTGATGTTGTTTGAAAGAGCTTTTGTTGAACAATCGAATATTTGTAAATATGAAGCAATCTGACTGATAACATAAATGCTAGAGGGCGCTGTTTTATTTTTTTTTGTAATATTGTGTTTTCTCGTAACAATTTTAAATGGAAGCATACAAATTGAAGTGGGTCTTTAAAAAGTAGACTGAATTAGTAGTAAAACACTGCAAACAGCAAGGCGATATCTCTCTTCTATCCAGAGATATCGTAAGAATCAGGTAAATTGCTGGAATTGTTCTTCCAACGTCTAGAAGGCTGGTTCGCGTTAACAGAAATTATTAAATTTAGCCTGAATGAAAAGATCTTACATTGGTCTGCAGTAATTTAAACTGTTATCACACCAATGTTATGGTTGCCACTAGATTACCTAAATGTAATGCTGTCGCTACTAACAATGAGAACGAATTTTAAAATAATGTGATAAATCGAACAATTGAAACCTTTAATAAATAACTAGGTACGTAATTAGTGCTGTCTAGATGTTCGAAATATCGTGTATCATTTTCAATGCATGAAATCAATCGCTGACGGGTAGAGAAAACAGCAGCTTCAATTTCTGCCCTTGAAATACTTCGTATTGTCTGTCGTATCTTTTCAACCGGGTCTATCGGCATAAACGAGATCTTTAAATCTAAACAAGTTAGGTCTGGATACCTCGGTGGCCAAATAAATGAACTTACAAATATCGTTTTTTATTGATATTTTATGCTTTTGATTTACTAACTCATCGTTTGAAAACAAATAAACTCCTGGACAAAATTAACGCACCACTCATATTTTTCTCAATAATCTCTACTTATTATTAACTTAGTATACGACAGGTAGGCTATGGACCGTGTTTGATACTGACAGATGTTATTTAAACTAGCTAGTGTCACATAATACCTTGTTTTGACAGTAATTCATATTAAACTTCGTTTTAGAGTAAATCTGTGTTAAATTTTTTTTAAAAGTGTTGATTAAAACAAAATTTCTGTAAGAAACAAGCGTTTGTTTGTAATTGTTTTCATAATATGCATGTTTGGAAGTTCATTTGCGAGTAAAACAAGTAAGAAAAATGAACCGCCAAAGAAATTTGTCAATAGAGGAGGCAGTGCGAGCATCGACTCTTCTGGATGAAGGATATTCAATGCGACATGTTGCTGGTTTATTAGGAAGACATCATTCCAGTATCAGTCGCGTAGTGAGACGTCATAATGAAACAGGCTCGTACCTTCGAAGAACAGGACAAGGGCGAAAACGTTGCACTAATCAAATTGATGATCGTTTTTTGAGACAACGTGCTCTCAGAGACAGGAGAGTTACCAGCAATCTGTTAAAAAATGAATTAGCGGATGTTCGCAACGTCGCTATATCATCTCGAACGGTTAGAAGACGTTTACATGAAGCAGAATTGAGCAATAGAAGACCAGCCAAAAAGCCCTTGCTTACCAGAGAACACAAAGTTCAGAGATTGAATTTTGCAAGACTACATCAGAATTGGACCATCAATGATTGGAAACGGGTTATGTTCTCCGATGAAACCAGAGTTAGCCTTAAGGCTCCAGATGGACGTGAGCGTGTCTGGCGAAGACGAGGAGAAAGGTTTGCTAGCTGTAATATCTCTCCTAATGTACCTTTTGGTGGTGGCTCTAAAATGTTTTGGGGAGGAATTTGCTTCGATGCTCGTACGGAATTAGTCCCTATATACGAGGTCTATGAATGCCCAATATTACTTAGATAACATTATTGTCGAACATGTAATGCCTTTTGCTCCATTTGTTGGGCCTAATTTTTTATTCATGCAGGACAACGCTCGTCCCCACGTGGCAAGACAGGTTATTGGTTACCTAAATGATGTTAATATCCCTTTATTAGAGTGGCCACCTAACAGTCCGGACATGAATCCTATAGAGCATATATGGGACTATCTCAAAAAGAAGATTCGAAGTCTTAGACCTCCTGTTGTTAATCACAACCAACTTATAGAGGCCGTTATTGAAGAATGGGAGATTATTGCGCAAGCGTTTGTTGAACATTTAATATCAAGCATGCCTCGACGCATGAATGCAGTAATAAGAAGTAGAGGAGGCCCTACACGGTATTAGGGTTCACCGAAATTCATTTATTGTGTTTCACATATTCTTTTTTCTTTTTTCAATTTGAAAGCATAATAGCTTAATTATGCATTTTCAGCAAAAACAAATTTTTAAAGAAAAAATAAGGCAAATTAAGGTCATGTTAAGGTCAAATTCGACTAATTTTTAGGTATTCATTATTGCTTCAATTTAACTAAGTTTTATTTTGTGTTTATATTGTAAATATTTAGAATAATTAAAGTGGTGCGTTAATTTTGTCCAGGAGTTTACAAACATTCAATAGTTCAACAAAAGCTCTTTCAAACAACATAAAATTTATTAAAATCGGTCAAGCTGAACCCAAATTACAGGGATTTTTTCGTAACAAGGTTTCCACTCTCCCTCACCTTTTATTTGGAGAGATAGACTTAAACTTGTCATATTAAAAATATACAGAAATAGTCGAGGAATTTGATTATAATATTTAATATGCTCCTCAACTGAGTAAATTTTGAAAAATTTTGCATTTTAAAATTTTATCTGTCAAATACGCCCTCTAGCGGTGGACCTACAATTCTGAAAATAGTTTCCAGGCGTTTCTCGAGGCCACTTTTGTTATAATTTTTTTTTCCCGAACCTCTGCTATAATCTAATCCTGAGATATGACCGACGGCGGTTCTTAGTTGGCCACCAGGTACTATATTGACAGCAAATTATTGTAAAATATTTCCTCAATTTTGAGTACAATCTGTAATAGGAAATTAGATTTTTCGGTAGGAAATTTTTGCTGCTTCTTGATTCCAATGTTACAGATACTTTTAAACTAATTTGATAACTTCCACAGAAAAGTTTCCGACAAATTTTAAAATTATTAAACCTGCTATGGAGGGTCTTAAAAATGAAGAAAAAAATCTGTTTTTTTTTCTACTCGGGACAAAGTTTTAGGCGGTAATTTCAATATAACACAAAGGAGTTCCAGATGTTCGATAAGATTACTTTCGATTTGGTCATAAATTCCGAAAAAAATATAACCGAGAAACTTTCAAGAGTTAATTTTAAAGTATCAACCTTTTTTTTATATTCACAAAACTTTGAAAAGTGTAAAGGTAGATTGAAAATGCCAAAATTTTTTATTAAGACGGGAGGTCGTTTATAAAGAAAATATTATGTTAGATATAAAGAGTGAGCGAAATTTTTTCCTCGGTCACATCGTGAAATTTTGTTGGAAATATCTAAAAAAATGTGAGCCCTTAATATTAATTATATTTCTAGACCAAGCGTGTGAAGATTTCCAATTGAAAATACACGAAAAGTCTGATTTTTTATCTTTAAGTCCCTATAGCTCAGCATGGCATCTCCAGACAAATATTTCTCAGAATAGAGGAGTTCAGTCTAAGGTCAGTGTGGCCAACAATAAGTGGTTTGTTCTGACAAGAATGACAGTTAAGGTCTATGTTTTTTATCATTGTGAAGATCTACAGTGTGGAAACCACTTATGGAATAAAATTCTTTATGTCATTATTTTAGAAAATTATAAAAAATGCCAAGACACATCAACTTTTGAATTGAGTTGTGCGTTATGTAAACATAAATGTAAATGTACAGGGTGATTCACGCAAGTATGCCATGGTCGGTGTTGTTTTTTTTAATGAAACACCCTGTATATCTGCATCTTTTTGAAATTCTCTTAATGAACCGATTCCAACAAACTAAATAATGTATGTTCAATTATGAATTATACAGGGTGAAATTTTTATTTTTACAGTTATTAAACACGCACACATAAAATACCTGATGTATTTGATTTTAATACATTAAAATAAATGCTCAAAATGTTCTCCACCTAGTTGTTGGCAATAGCACAGTCTCCTATAGAACTCCTCCTTAACTTTGTTTAAAGTTTGAGGTGAAATATTCCGTATTTCTGTAGTTATCCTGTCTTTGAGGTCTACAATGCTAGTTGGTTGTGTTGCATATACTTTGTTCTTGAGTTAACCCCACAGAAAAAAATCTAACGGCTTAAGCTCCGGCGATCTAGCTGGCCACTCAATAGTACCTCTTCGTTCAATCCATTTATTGGGGAAGATTTCATCTGAATAAGTTCTTACCATTAAAGCATAATATGGTGTGGCCCCGTCTTGCTGGAACCAAACATTTTCATTCGGTAAGTTAGGATCTATTGCGTTGGGATATAAGTTTGCCAACGCAGGAATAACTCCATTGATAAGCATATTTAAATATTTTTCAGCTGTCAAATTTCCATCTTTAAATATAGGACCAATAATATGGTCGCCTATGGTACCGGCCCAAACGTTCACCTGTTGAGGGTACTGAGTATGTGTCTCACGCATCCAATTAGGATTCTCTGCTGACCAATATCTACAGTTCTGTCGGTTTACCTCTCCATTCAATGTGAATGTTGATTCGTCAGAAAAAGGAATGGTACCAAGTGCTATCTCATTTCTGTTCAGCTTATTCATCAATCTTTCGCAGAAATCCATTCTACGATCTGGATCGTCTTCTGTTAACTCCAGCACAAAAGTTAATTTGTAGGAATGAAGTTTTTCTTTATGAAGACATCTTAGAACAGTTGTATGACTAACATTATTTTCACGGGCAATTTGACGTGTACTGAAGTTGGATTCTCTTCGACACTTAACAAAATATCCACTTTCACATCATCTTCAACTTAGTGTGGTTTTCTTTTCAATGGTTTGACATGTCCAAGTTCTCTGAATTGTGCATGAATTTTAGATACAGTACTTTGTGAAATATTAGGCAATTCGGGATACCTGTGATTAAATAAGTTTGCCACTTCAACTTGACTTCTGCAGTAATCCCCGTACCCGATCATCATTAAAATCTCAATTCGGTGAGTCTCAGTTAAATATTTCATTGTTATGTCGACAAGGAAAGAGTGTTTGACAAAGATTTTACTTTTTCAGTATAAACTGTCAACACATCAACAACTGACAGAATAGAAAACAATCCACATTATTTGCCGATTTTGTCTAATTATTGGCGTTTTTAGGCAATTTTTAGGTATTTATGATAAAATTCATGGGCTTAGAAGGTTTTGTTTAATATACAAATACGTCTAATAATTAGTTAGTTTAGATTTTTGATAAATCCATATTTAGCTAATTTAAAAAGGTACCAATATTTCAAGTGTATATAATACATTATTAATTTTAAAATTTCACCCTGTATAATTCATAATTGACCATACATTATTCAGTTTGTTGAAATCGGTTCATCAAGAGGATTTCAAAAATATGCAAATATACAGGGTGTTCCAATAAAAAAAATACCGACTATGGCATACTTGCGTGAATCACCCTGTACATTTACATTTATGTTTACATAACGCACAACTCAATTCAAAAGTTGACGTGTCTCGGCATTTTTTATAATTTTCTAAAATAATCACATGAAGAATTTTATTCCATAAGTGGTTTCCACACTGTATAATACCTTTCGTGGTGTGCTTCATTGATTGTTAATGTTCTTCTAACACATTACGTTGGAAGAAATGGAAAAAAGGCAGGTCTGGTATTAATCCTAATCAAAATATCACAATAATGAACCGACCTATCAATCGGGAGAAATTGCATTATTCAAAATAGGATGCAGCCGTACCTTTCGTATTGGCACTGTGTCTGACGTCTTTTTATGTCCCACTGACAATTCTCGTTAGGTCTGTACTTTGTTGTTTACGGTCAATAATTGTTTATGAAAAGTGAATATTAATCTTATTGTTATATTTATTTAAATAATACAAAGATGTGCCTTGATAAACGAAAAAACATCAGCATTTTGATAGTTTTCGAGTATTTTCAGTTAGAAAAAGAATCTGGTAATTATTAATTTCATAACCTTCTCGGATTTGGCTGAATACGATCCTGATGATTTTATTTATTAAATTTAAGGTTGGTTTTGAGTCAAAATAGCAAATAAATTAAACGACATACCCAAAAACTTTATGAGGCGAGATGTACGTGCCACTAAACTTGATTTTTTGATTATGAAATTCGCATCCCTACGTATTTAAATGACAAAAATTTCACCATGAAACAAAAAAATCGTCGAAAAAAGCACCCTCATATACAATATCGACCAGAATAGTGAAATATCTAGTCCTAGATTGTTTTATTTTAAAAATATGGCAATTAAATTGAAAATCAGATCACGAGTCTACCAAAGATTAGATGGTTACCTAAAATCCGTCTTCTATACAACTTGAATGCTTAATGCATTGAGGGGTATTCGAGAAGGAATTTCATATAATCCTACCTAGAGTTTAATTAATTTATTGGTCGAAGCTCCGATCTAAAGGAGATCTTGCCAGGTCTTTCAGAAGGAATGTTAAAGATTATTTCACAATGTTTTGTTGGCACAGCATCTGGTCTTAAGGATTTAAAAATAAAAGTAAAATCATGCATTAAATTCATTATTTTGATTATACAATGTCCGCCATAAAGTTGGAACCGTATGGGAATTTTTTTTATTATTGTAGTTAAATAACAACTTTGGATAGCAATCTCTTCTGTTTCTGAAATAACTTAAAATGCGCCAAGTTAAAGTTGTTAGGTAACATCTGTCAATTGTCAAGTTCGAAATTTTTCGAACATAATTTCATTGAATAATAATCTTGTAGTTAATCACTAAAATGTGATTATCTCTAAAACCTTTGAGATTTGGCGATACTAACAAATACACCTTTTTGTTGTTGCATTGATGTGGCTTTAATTATTTTTCACAAAAGTAGCGCTAATATAAAAGGCAAAAAAGTTTTGCGTACATTTATGCCGCACACGTGGCCTATGTGGCGCCCCCTACAAAATACATCGAAATAGGTACAAAATTATGATTTCCCATATAAAAAAACCCCAGCCTCAAGGCTTTAAATCGCAATATTTTGAAGTGAAAATTGTCCTGTACTTCTATGTACAATTACTTAAGGACCACCCTGTATAAAAATTAATCCTTCACAAAAATTCCCACCCTCCGAAACAATCAAAAACCCAGTAAAGATTTGCTTCAAAAAATCTTTATCAGAATAGAATTTTCGCATATCCTTCGTGCCAAATTAAAAATTTCCCAAGTGCTCTCATTTCCACCGTAGCCCCGTTAAGTGGCAATGCTTGTTTGGAGAATGAAAAGGGGTAGAATTTTTTTCAATAAAAAAAATGTTAGTAGAATTAACCAATTAAGTAAAAACAACTACGAAAATCCGTTATTAATATGTCCTTATTTTTTATTAAAAATTTTTCACATTCCGAAATATTACACCTTTTAAATTCCCCGAAAAAAACACCCCTATATTGGAGGAATATGATTATCAATTACAAAGTTTGATGTATTTTTTTTTGGTTCAGTTAGTAAGGAAAAGGTGGAAATGTGAAAAGTTTTACACCTTCGCTACAAGGCCCACACAAAATATGTATTTTGTTTACGTAGAAAAGTTTTTATAACGTCAATGTGTCAATATCGTCTATCTTGGATGAATATTATACACAGCTATAGAATGTCATCAATCAAATGAGAAAATTATTCTTTTTTCTGGTAAAAGAACTTGCAATTTTACTTTTATAAGGTAGTTCTGAGTTGAAACATGTTTGCAGGACATCTTTCTCGTCAAATCTTCACATTCAGGATGAATTTCTAATGAAATTTTACTGTTAAAATGGAAATGGACTGTAAAGATGTATTTCTGAGTAAAAAAACAATTGAAAATATGCTTCTAGGATGTATTTCTTATGAAACCAAGCTGTTGGTATTTATTTTTGAGCAAAAATACATCAACAGGATGTATTTCTGGTCACAAATACGCATTCAGGATATAATTCCACTCAAAACTT
>CAJUYH010000822.1:0-22340 GCA_910591685.1 Galerucella tenella
AAAAACGTGCGAGATATCATTTTATCACGTATTTGTTTTTGAATTGGAGTTCTTAGAAAGCGATAAAAAGAAAATAAAGAAAAAAAAGCAACAACAATGGTACAAAACTGTACAATATCTTTATTTTCATACGATTATATTTAAATTTATTTGGAAAAATTGTCGCATCATATAAATATTTCCGTTTCAGAGTGTCACTCTCCATACGGACGTTGGCGATATAAAAATCGAATTATTCTGTGAATCATGTCCCAAATCGTGCGAGGTAAAATTAATTATTAATTTATTGATCTGTTTCACATACAAATAATGCATATGATCCATATATATTCCACTGTCGGGAAATTTGAAAAATTAATGATTATTTGCACACTGTAAGATTTTCACATTGATCCTAACCTCAAATACAATAATTTTTCCAGAATTTTTTGGCATTGTGCGCCAGTGATTATTACAACGGGTGTCTCTTCCATCGCAATATTAAAGGATTTATTGTGCAAACGGGTGACCCAACACAGACAGGTAAAGGCGGCACATCGATATGGAATCGAAAATTCGAAGATGAATTCAAAGAGGATTTAAAGCATAATATGAGGGGTCTGGTGTCAATGGCAAACAATGGTCCAAACACAAATGGTAGCCAATTTTTTATCAGTTATGCCGCACAGCCACACTTGGATTTGAAGTATACATTGTTTGGAAAGTGCGTCACAATTCATTCCTTTTCATTTATACACAGATCGTTGAACTTGTTATTACAGTAGCGTAAATATTTACAGAGTTATCGATGGACTTGATACATTAGAACAATTGGAAAAACTCCCCGTCAATCCCAAGAATTACAAGCCATTGAATGAAACGAGAATAAACAGTGTGACAATACATGCTAATCCTATAGCAGGTTGAATATCATTTAATAAAATGAAAATAAGACAAAGAGTATCAAAAAAGAATCGTACACGATTGCGGGACAATAAATGAAAGGTATGTAAAAATTAATGCCACATACTTTTAGCTGTAATTTCCATGCAGCCTCTTGTTTTCTGGATCAAATGGACTATTCAAATATATTTTCGCCGGATATTTTTCACCCATTACTTCCACCTCATATTCACCCGATTCTAAAAATGTTTTAGTTATATTATCACCTTTAGGATGTTTGATGTATCTGAAATAATATTATTTTATATATAAAATTGTTATTTAAAATTATATTATTTAATTGACATGAGGCTTACGCTTGTCCAATACTATTTTGCCATGTATAGGAATATTCTGCTCTTCTGAGATAGCCCACGAGCTCATTGTTTCGGTATACTGCTTCAAAACCCCACAGTGGGACACGACTGATAAAAATAAACAGAGAAAATCATTTTCCATTTATCCACAATATTTCAATTCAAATGCATATTTAATATATTTATTTTTCTCGCCATTGGATTATGACTTACTCGTTAACGTGGACATGAACTAATTTCCTTTTGATTCCATTAGCTCTCATTTCATCGACAATTTTTTTCCCAACATAATCGCCCCGTCGTCGACACACAAAACCAAGACCAGCTTCAATTGGATTGTCATCAATTCTCACATCTCTATTCCATAAATGATAACCTTTCTCACAACTAAGACTATACATTGCTCTAAATCCACCAAGTTTCAATCCATAATCTCTGCCAGCTTCAATCAATGCATTGAATATTTTCTCGCATGATTGACTGGGAATGTGCAATTCATATCCAAGTTCACCAACAAAACTAATTCGAAAACTTCTTGCCAAACATCCATTGATATTTAACACTCTCGACGTTGAGAATGGAAAATATTTATCAGCCAAATCTTTGTCACACACTTCTTCCAGTATATATCGACTATTTGGTCCTTGGAGCGAGAGTATTCCCATAGTTTCCGTTGCATCGTGAATTGTCGCTTCATATTCACGTTTTCTAAGTACTCTACTGATATGAGACAGTGTTTGATATGACGACAATCTACCGGCAACTGAAAAAATTAATTGTAAATAATAATTTCAAATTGTTTTAACCCCCACTGCAACAGTGTTTAACCTCAAAAAAAAAAATTTTTTTCTACCTATATAAAATGCCTTTCGTTGAAATATTGGATCGGCAACACCACCAGATCCAGCTTCAATTGATGTTACAGTACAATCAGCCTCTACACCACCCTGTTTATTCAGCATGCATGTATAAATCGTTCGATTTATTTCACGATCGACATTTGCTGTAAATAAATAATTAGCCGCCTCTTGTGATTGCGCGCCACACAAATAATACTTTCCAAAGCATGAAAGATTAAATAGTGCCGCTTTATTGCGGCACGCCAATGCCTCATTTCCAATCTAAACATCAATTATACAATAATAAACTGTGAAATATAATATATAAACATAAGATAAATAATTCACCGTGTCATGATGTTCGGGAAAATCAAATGTATACTCCTTCTTTAAAGTCTCAGCGTAATCATTTTTTTTATTTTTCGGCGAGCCATAACTTCCATAATAGTCATATGGAGAAATTGACGTTATCTTTCCAGTTTGATACCATGCTGGTCTTTCCCATCCCTGCGCCTCCTCCATCACAGCCCCATTTTTAATAAGTAACTGTAGCACCAAACAATAATACCAATTAAATTGACAATTTTCAGACAAACTCACTATCACACTTACATTGTGAAATAAATCCTCCTTGAAATTTCGTCCGCTCAACGGTGCATCATTTGGATAAACAACACTGTAATTCTTTGCGTAAGCCTCGTGCGATCGTTCATTTGCCCATACTGAATCACGCATTTGCAATGGAGTAAATCGACGAATATCATAAGAGAACATATGTCGATCAGGACGTCCATTAATAATCCACGCGGCTATTTGTTCACCACAGCCACCACCATACATCATTCCAGCGCTATTATAACCGCATGAATAAAAAAATCCAGCGCAACGTGGATCTTCGCCCATTATTGGTTTGTGATCGGGTGTAAAACTCTCTGGGCCACATACAGTCGTTTTAATTCCAATTGTGCCGAGTTTTGGTACCAATTCCACCATTGAATTTACATGGGCATTGAATACAGTCCAATCGAGCTCGTAAAGGCTAAAGGCAAAGTCACGTGGCATCTAAATTCATTAAAGACAAACAATTACACAATTTATATTTCAATTATTTGCCTGATTTTAATAAATTTTTTTCATAAATTCATTTACTTACGGATTTCAGAATAATTGGATTGGATTCATAGCCACCTACAGCTAGTGACGACCCTTGGGATTTTATATAAATATTAAAATCATGATCTCTAATGTTTGGATAGTTGTGAACATTATCAATTGGTTCAGTCACAATATATGCATGTTTCATTGGAATAATTGGAATATTCAGTCCCGCCAATTTTGCAACATTGTTTGACCATACACCAGCTGCATTTAGAATACACGCTGTACGAATTGTTCCATAAGGTGTCTCCACTCCAGTCACATGCTTTCCATATTCATTTTCTCTTGTTAATATTTTCGTCACTGGACAATTTTCAATTACCTAAACAATTTCAATTAATTAATTCAATGTCTACCATTTGATTTTTGTTTGTTTTTACGCATGCATTTAAAGTTGATTTCGGTTTTGTTTTCTTTTTTTTCTTTTTTTTTTGTTTCACTGTACCCTAGATCCATATTTCTTTGCGTATTTTGTCAAAGCTGTAATGAACATTGTCGGATCTATCGATCCATCTTGAGGACTGTAAAGTGCACCAGTAAAACTATTTTCATCGAGAAGTGGAAACAATTTTTTCGCTTCAATTGGCGATATTAAATGAGACTCGACACCAAAATATTTTCCCATTGTGGATAATCGCTTATACTCCGACATTCTCGTCTACAATTAAATTATATATTTGTTATCAAAAATTAATGATAATTTTGCTAATTAGCTCGATTAAATTTCAACTAACTGCATTGTGAGCAATGAAAATTCCACCGTTTTGTATCCATCCAGGATTTTCTCCAGTCTCATCTTCCAATTGTGCCAATGTATTTCGCGTTACATTAAGCAATTGTATATCCACATCGTTTGGCCTCAGACGCCAAAACATTCCCGCAGTATGCCACGTTGTGCCCGATGTGAGTTTCGATTTTTCCAATAATATTGCATTCATGCCACGTTTTGCCAAATAATATAGAGCATTGCATCCAGCACTACCACCACCTTAAAATATACTTTTGTCATTATTTAAATTCAAAAATACTATTGTCAATATTTTATTAAATTGTTTACCAATAATTACAACATCTGCAAATTCAGGAATTGTCGGTTTAATATTTGTTGGATTTTCTGGTGCTTTTGTCAAGACACTTCTTCGCGTTTTCAATTGACAATTCCATGGCGACCACTGTCATCATAAATTTAATTAATATTAATAACAAAGTACAAAACGAAATTATATTAATTCAGATATACCAGTTGTTTTATTTATTTATTTTCTTTTTTACCTTTTTTGCGGCAATTCGAAACATTTTCCCTGTACAATTGACAATTGCTCTAATGCTGTTGCAATACTGATCAACAGCTGTTGAATACAGAGCTTTAATCTTCGTCATGGTTGAATTCTCATTTAGAAAGATAATTTACTATCAAATATATTTATTTTTTCCCCTCTCTTAATTTGTGTCTGTTAACTTCTTCTTCTTGTTTTTTGCCTTTTGCGAATCCGCCGTTTAAATTTAGATTATTTGCGTGATGGTTACGTTGGTGGGTTGTTGATAGAAATGTGTATTCATCACTCAGGACTAATCAAGACAACTGGTGTGGTGGGGCTTCCAATTGCCAACGAGTTTTGCAATGCTTTGTACGCTCTTTCACGATATAAAGTTCAATTTAATGTCTCTTCAGTGGGCACAATATTTTACTCTATTTGTATTAAACAATTCTACTGTTTTATATTTTTATTTTTTTATTCCATTTCTTGTCAAGTAACGTGAGTGCTACTTTGAATATCTATTTTTGTTTACCGATATTGATCACAGCAGCATTTAATTAGTGTTAATTACAGTTGGAATTAAAAAATAAAATACTATTTCGTTATAAAATTTTTTTTTTACGTTCCACACTATACGTTCATATATAAATATGCATTTGTAAAACGATGATGTGTAAATTCCAATGTGGATTGATGAAGAAATTTATCAGAGATATCACCCTGAGATGACCCTGAAGACATTGTCAATCATAAACGCGTATACATTATTAGATATCGTCGGTTTATTTTAATATATCGTTCACCAATAATACACTCACATTATTGCTACTGAGATGAAATAATTGTGCAGTTTAGGTATGAGTGTGTTTAGCAATTGCCACGTGCTTATTGTTCAGTGACTGACAACTTAGTAACCCATAGATTCAAAAGGATATTGGCGATACCGCGCGTCAGTTTCATCAGTTTGAAAAAGTGTGCAACGAAAAAAAAAAATAAAAAAATAATAAAACAGAAAGAAAACATTGCACCAACACCAACAAGTTTATAGCCAATCCATTGGAGATAGTTTGTCGCACTCGCTGCACCTACATTTGTATATATGCGTGGATTCACTCATGTATATCACGCTCATCACCAACGTCCGGCCAACATAAATTATGTAGATGAACATCAGATATCGTGACATTATTTAAATTGCCTTTGTTCTTGGGAGTCATCACACCATCGTCATATTGACAATGATTTTGTAAATTGTATTTTCATTTGTCCTTGATCTAGAAATTCATTATGACAATTATAATTTTTTCAAACATTTCATTGTGAATAATATTTGAATAATATCCACTATTGACTTGAAGAATTGGCGATTTTCTATATATGCAAATGCATACAATGCACATGTTTATAGTCGAGTGGACTATTTGTTTTTATAAAAAAAAAAAACAAAAAAAAGAAAAGAAAAAGAAAATGAAGTTGCAGACCTCGCAAGCAAAACACGTCGACCTTGATATTCAAATAACACGTTAGGGTTCGTAAAGATATTTGTTGTGGTTAACAGCGTGGTGTATGCTATTTATTTAATATATTTGATGAAAATTGTTCAATTGAAGGTCATTATTGATGAATAACACATGACACTGTGCATACGTTGTTGTTGTTGCTGCTGCTGCTGCTACTGCTATTGCATTAATTCATTGATTGATCGCGTGATGTAATGATTATCATACTGATTAAAAATAAAATTCCATCAATTACCAATTGATTTGCAATTACAAAATAAATATAAACAATTTATGTATTTATTACACATATTTTTTTAATGCATTTGTTTATATCAGTTTCATTTTATATTTAATCAATCTATATTATATGCAATATGCCTTTATGAATTTTCACATTTTGTAAGAAAAATCTTATAAACAAATCTTTACAATGCGCAAATGACAATTGAAAAATATTCTATCTATGCAACGAGAATAATAATAATAATAACTAACAGATTCACATTATTGTTGTCGATTAAATAACAAATTATATTTAGCAGTCGTATGTAAATGATAAATTGTCAGTTTTACATACTATTATCTATTATCATAAATATATATATATATTTTTTTTTTTTTCGTTTCACTTTTCATTTTCTTAGAATTGGCTATGAAATGAATTGTCGATCATTGTCCTGATAATACCTAACCTAACAAACAAATGATATTTATTCATGGCAAATGAAATATTAATATGAGTCAAGCGTTTTATTCTTTTTTTTTTTCATTTTTCATTTTTACGCTATTTCATTAATGTGCTACATATATTAATTTGTATTCTCGCTGACACGTTACATTGTCGTGAGAAATATATTTGTGTGCTTATTGATAAGCAATCCTATATATGTGTGTATGATTGTGTGAATTGATTTTTTTTTTGTTTTTTGAAATACTGATTAAGAAAAATAAATTTCTCTGCAAAATAATCATTTGGTGTTTTGAAGTGAATTCTCCATTGTTAAAAGTTAGGTTAATGTTAATTTAATATAACTATAATGACGTGTGCTCTTCGCTGGCCAAACTGTCAGTATCGTCAGTATCAGAATTTGTCGCTGCTTGAACTCGTGCGTATTCATCAGTGTCAATGCTTTTGCAAAAATGTATTGCATATTTTAATTTTTGTTGTAAAACGGCTTTGCATGAATAACGTGGCATCTTTAGCAGGAAGAAACACGTATAACTTTCCGGTAAAAAGTGATCGGGCGGATTGTATTTATCCATTACCTGAACAATGAAGAAATATCAATGAAAAATAAATGAAATTAATCATCAACAATATAATGAAACAGATTAATTTTTTTATTTTACCTGAAGGACAAAATCTCTGCCGCGAAAATCAGCAATTGTACGAGGCAAACGCGTTCGTCCCCAAACAAAACGAAGGAACAATGACCTCTCTTGATTCGAAAACTCCTCCATAACTTCCCAAAACCATTGAACAAGCGATGACGTTGCTTCAATCCCTATAATTTTATATAACTCATAATAATAACAGCAATATTAACACATAAATATATGAAAGAATATGGGGAGATAATTACCTTTGTATGTTGCCACTGATTTCAGGAGACCCAAAGGAATATCAGGACTGCCGCAAACCATCGTCTCCAATTCCACACCACTGAATAATGCTAAAAGTGGTACGGGAACGACTTTGGACATTCCCTCTCGGACAGCCGTAATTTGTGTATCAAATTCATGTAAACGATAATTTAACGCCAGCCTGACATACTCGTGTCGATTATCCGGAGTGATTCTACGATACCTATATAATCCAAATAAAATTTTAAATACAAATTTATTTGTCGTCATTGTTCAAATAATACAATTAATTACTCAGTAGTATTTATTTTTATTTATGATTTTACCTGCTGGAGAGTGGTATATCGTGGCCAACAGCTGACGGTGTGGAGAATGGCATTTCAAGAGTTTGAAATACTTTTTCATCTGGATCCATATCTCTAATACAAATTAATCCGGGAACATAGTCTCGATCGACTTCAGTCAAATCCGCGGGTGTAAGTGAAACACCAGCGAGTTGTTTCCAAACAGGCTCAGCGAGATTTAAACTTAATGGACTGCCAGTTCGTATGGCAATACCCATAAGTATCCCCAAAAATTGGAACATGGTGATGTGTAATGGCGATTTTGCCATGGGATTCAACAAAAAACAATCGCGATTTGTGCCATTGTCATCGCGACCATTTGGCGTTGGAATGAACAGTGGCAGAGAGCCATTTTGAAGTTCATCACACATTTCAGCGATGCTTTCACTGTATCCACCACCGCAATCATCCACACTCTCACCCACAAACTTCACCTTCCAAACGCGATGAGGTAAAAACAAAACGTCCTGTGTCAATAGTGATATTTTCCCCACCATTTGTCCAAACACCGATTTAATTCCATCAGGTCCAGCCAATCCACCTTTGCTTCGCGCGCGTTTCACTTGAATACGATTTAATTCTATCACAGGGCCATGCTGTCGATCTCGTACCATTGTCGCTTGCACCACCTTTCTAAATGTCGCCTCTTTAATACTGTACACGAGCATTGGCGCAAGTTTATTCAATCCAACAGCACCGGATATTGGAAACATTACGAGCGATGGACAGAGCAATTCCGCGAAATAATGTAACAGTACAAGACGATTGTGCAATGCCGTTGGAGGTAGATCCTTTACAAGATCGTATTCCATTGGTGTAGACGATGGCAGTCGACTTGGTGTGGCTTTAGTTGTACTCCATGCCAATGTGTGAGCACTTCCACACGCAACTCGCGTTATTTTTTTACCTTGAAGTGCATGAACTAATCGCGGCCGTTGAAGTGCACTTGTTGTACCGTCGCCCAATTGTCCCTCATCATTATCGCCCCATGTAAATACTTCACCCTTGTCAGAACACGCAACACAATGAAGCGAACCTGTGGCAATAGAAATCACTTTTTTGCCTTGGAGCGCAGCAACTTTTCGCGGTCGACGTACATGATCGTCTGTGCCATGACCCAATCGATGATAATCACCCTTACCCCAAGTGTAAACTGCCCCCGATCTTGTTAAAGCCACGGAAAATTGACTTCCACATTCGACTTTAACAACACCCAAACCCGCAAGTGATTCTATTTTCATTGGTGTTTTGCATCCATCACTTCCACCACGTCCCAATTTTCCATAATCGCCATCGCCCCAACTCCAAACATTGTCATCGTCCGTAACACAAAGTGTTTGAGCATCACCACTGCCACATGCCACATCTACCGCTTTATAATCGTGCAATGCCGCGACAATTCTTGGCTTTGTTTGATCATCACTGTCGCCATGGCCCAAACGACCGTATCTACCTTTGCCCCATGTATACAATAAACCAGCATTACTTATTGCCGCACTGTGATGACCACCACAAGCAATATCAATTATCTCTGTTCCCACTAATGATTCAATAAGTTTTGGCCGATCATATGACAATCTATTGCCGTGTCCCAATTTTCCATCATCACCTTCACCCCAAGAATAGACATGGCCTTCAGATGACAATGCCAAACAGTGTTTTCCACCTGAATTCACCGCTACTTTTTTAATAAATACATGTTGAATTGATTCAAGTAGTGTGGGCATCATTACCGAATCTGTTCCGCCAATACCTAATCTTCCAACAGCGCCATAACCCGTAGCATAAATTTTTCCATCGGCAGTCACAGCAAATAGAGTTTGTTCACCGCCTGCCAATTGTACAGGTCTCAATGCCGACAAACTCTCACATGGCGATGGTAATTTAACTTTAGCACCTTCAAGACCGCCCAATTGACCACGATGATTGTGGCCCCATCCATAAATTGCACCTGATCCATCCCACGACAATGTCCAATCTTCCGGACGTCGATTAACCCACAGCAGTAGCTGTTCGTCATGTTCACGTTTAAATAAATCATGATTTTCATAATCTTTTGATCCACCATCAATGTCCGATGTCATTTCAATCATTCGTTTGGTTACATCAACGCAAAATGACTTTGGCAATTGGGTCCTATTGATTAGTGACTTTGCAACACGTGCTGCAAGGCAATACCGTCGAAACCACGACCATTTGTGTATTTCCGAGCAACACGGCATCGTGTCCAATTCTAAATCGCATGCCAATGCCACAAGCACTTTGAAAAAATCACTGTGCATCAATTGCTTTCCACCACGCACTGCTGGATCTTCATATTCATATTGTCGCAATAAAGCCTGCGGCAGTGAACCTAAAAGTGATGATAAAGCGGCGTCAGCTCTGATACCTGGTCCATTCAAATAAACAACTTGCAATTTTTTCAAAGCCCACATTCTTTGTGGCGCAGTGAGAAGACTCAATTGGCTGGATTGCGCGAGAGCTGATGCCAGTCTTGTGACAATACTCTTGTCTGAGTTTATTAAACTGTTGTCCAATAAGCATTCAGCTAGGGTTAATGAGGGTTGTGTGAGTACAGCGCGATCAGAGCCAAGTTCATGTGGCGCTAAAATCGCGACAATTGGATGTACAGTAAAGCGCCAACCCCATCCATTAACCGATCCATCAGACGAGAATCTCCAAAATAATTCATCACCCTGTATTCTTATTTCAGCCTCCCATTCGCACCACTCTCTACCGGATTTAATTGCCACCACTCTACCTGCACCGTCCATTATCGTTAATGGATCATGACGACGTTCAGTTGAACATTGCCGATCAAATTCAACTCTCAATGCTTCGGCCCCAGGAATTTTTACATGACCCGTTAAAGTTGTATCGTCAATATACGGATGTGGTGTCTCTTGAATTGCAGATTGTGGTGTATTACTTATGCAATTTGAATTGGTTGCCGTGTCTTCCAATTCCGTAACGCACAACTCCAGCAACATATTTTTAATTGATGAATTGGATTTAGCCAATGCTATTAATACTGATGATATTGTTTCTTTAGAGCCATCACAAACTCTATTGGCAACTGACAATTTCAACAGATCAACCAGCATTCGTGCATCGTCTTCCGTTAATGTTGACGTAAATTCATCCAAACCTGACTCCGTACTACCACCATCACCAACAACCTGAGCATTTGATGTTAAAGTCGCGGCAATAACGCTCATAGCGCTCGTTGATATTTTTGATGCTCGCGAGGATAAACTTGCGGAACTTGACATCGATGGAAATATTGCCATTGAATAGTCTTCAAGTGCTGGTGTTGCACGAGGACTTGCACTTAAATTCCCAACTTCAGCGACATTTGCCGGTGCTTCACCGCCACCCTGTGCAATCTCACCGACATTTTGATACACAGTATGACCAGTACTACCGCTCATTGTCGCATCAGTTGGCGAATCAGGTTGTGATGATTTACCAGACGCAGTCAGTGTTGTATGACTTCTCAATGCCGTGACAATGGCTGTTCGCGCTTGCATTATGTACAATGCATTTAATACATGTTGAAGTGCCTGCTGTTTAGCGACATTACTCTCCAATGATAGAATAATATTTGAAAGTGACGGTCTAGTTATTTTCTCCGGTACAATGGCATTGGGTTCAATGGACATTTCACCAAATCCCAATGCAGCCTGACCCAATGGATCTTTCGTTGTTGTAAATGTAACGGGCTCCTGATTATTTGTGGACGGTTGATCAGAGAGAACCCACGCAACACTGTGACTTGAGCCACAAGCAACTCTATTAATTGTTACATCTTCCAATCCATGAACCAATGACGGTTTTCTATTGTCAATTGTTGTGCCATTGCCCTGCTGGCCATGATCATTATCGCCCCAGGCATAAGCTTGACCCGTGTCTGTTACCGCAAGACAATGAAGTGCACCAACGGCTACATGAGTGACTTTCTTGCCACGTAAACTCTCAACAACTGTTGGTTTGCGTACATGTTGATCTGTGCCATGTCCCAAACGATAATAATCACCTTTGCCCCATGTCCAAACTTCGCCATATTTCGTAAGAGCTAATGAAAATTGTGCACCGCATTCAATTTGTACAACACCCAAGCCATTTAGTCGTTCAATGAGCAATGGAGTGTAACAACCGCCACTTCCACCTCGACCCAATTTTCCAAAATCTCCATCACCCCATGAATAAACCGATCCGTCGTCAGTGAGCGCCAATGTTTGTGCGTCCTTGCTGCCACAGGCTATTTGAACAACACGCTGACCTACCAATGTCTCAACAAGTTTTGGTTTCGCTTGCGTCACCGTATCACCATGACCCAATCGTCCATATTCACCTAAACCCCACGTGTAAAGTTCACCATTGCTAGCAATAGCCGCGGAATGTCCTGAACCACATGCAATATCTCTGATACGCTTTGATTTTAATGCTTCAATCAATCGTGGTTTGTCCAATGATAAACGATTGTCATGACCGAGTTTACCGTCTTCACCCTCGCCCCATGAAAACACTTTGCTGTCTTGGGTTAATGCCAGTGCATGCGTACCCCCAGAATGCACTGCCACTTTTTTAATTACATATTGACTTAAAAATGGTATTTGTTTGGGTTCACAAACATTATTATTGTCACCTAATCCAAGTCTACCATTGGTACCTTCACCGCATGCATACAATTTACCCTCTTGTGTCACAATAAACAGTGTCTTGCTACCACCGGCAATATGAACGGGTTTTAATTTTGACAATTCCTCACTGTAAACGGGAAGTTTTATTTTCGAACCTTTAAGACCACCCAATTGATCTTTATCATTTAAACCCCAAACATAAACCGCCGAATGATGCTGAATATCGCCAATTCGTTGAATTGCCATTTGTTCCTGCACTGCTTCCCAATCCGATGCAAGAAATGATACAGAGGTGGCCAATTGATTTTCAAACAATTTCTTCCGTCCGACAATATGAAGACCATGAATTTTACAATCAATACCACCATTGCGACATTGCTTGATGGCAATTTCAATACACGGATAGTATTCGCGAATATCTTGAAGGAGTGTCACAGTTTCATCGCTATTGCGAATCGTTACAGTGGCCAGTTCCAATAAACTATTGAACGAATCACCAGCATTAATTGCAATTACCGAAGGCATATAGCTACCGTCTTGGGCATTCACTACAATTTTTAACGAATCAATGAGAACACTTGGCATCATTTCCAAACGTATCCAATGTTTGCCACGTGAACCGCAACTTTGCCAATATTTACCAGAACCATCAACTAAACGCGTTGCCCAACTGTCTCTTGATGATACACTCAATGTCCTGATACATTTCGACCAATCTTCAATAAGTGCTGACTCAGTGATGTCTTGTCTATTGTATCGTCCAGGTTTTCCAGCGTAAACCGCTGCTGAACCCGGCTCGGCAATTCGATTGAATCCATGACGATGCGATCGCTTTGTGTAAAAGCAATTCTCACAGAGATTATAATTCTCGCAGGGTTTGCATTTAAATCGTGGGCCAGATATCGGTGATAAATGGCAAGAATTGCATGAGACTGCATGATGACACGACGGTACTCTCTCCATTTCCGCCATACATCCCGTCCAATTGCTCTGCTGTGGAAAATCAACCGACACATCCTTTCCATTG
Organism: Galerucella tenella; assembly: GCA_910591685.1. Lineage (NCBI taxonomy): Eukaryota > Metazoa > Arthropoda > Insecta > Coleoptera > Chrysomelidae > Galerucella > Galerucella tenella. The sequence continues at coordinate 13,595 of CAJUYH010000822.1, forward strand.
TTTATTATTGCAGTGAGTATACCAACACTCGTGTGATTCACGGAACCCCATTTATATTTTGGTATAGCAACTGACGCTTTAACTTTCACTTTATCACCAACTTTCAATGCAGGTGGACACGGTAATGTCGGTGGATGTCCCAACAGTTCAATATGAATGAAACGTACCCAATAAGTGCCATCTTTATGTTGCCAACTCACTTGAACATTCAAATCGTGCAATCCCTCCGGATCAATTTTAACAACTTGACCAATATCACCATACTCAACTTCCTCATAACTTTTGCAGCATCTAACAAGCATCCCCGTGGTAATATTGTCTCTAACATAAATGGCATATTCATCAAATGACAAAAAATCCGATCGTTTCATGTAAGTTGGGGTTATGGTGTCATGGGCAGATGGTGTATCTTCTAAATCGTCACTGGACGATTCATCCGATTCTGTGCTCGCATCATCAACTGATAGTGTGTCCCAATGGCCAGAAATCATATCAGTATTTTCCAATAGCCAAGCGACAACTGTTTCCGGTGTGATATTGCTCTCGGCAATGCTCAAACTTCTCACAGCAAATTCAACGCTTCTACGATGAAATCCCATTTCCGTCAATTGTATGACCAATGGGCTTGGAAGGGTTTTTTTTCCATTGCTTCGACAATGTCTCTTTTGACTAGATGTAAGTGAAGTTAATGAACAGTCTGATGTTGGTGTTGTTGGCTCTGAGGCTAAACCCGTACGATGTATCGGTATATGTCGCAATTCTGACGCGAGATATTGCGATACAGCCAATGCACTTGCCTCCAATTCTTCCCGTTTAAATATTGGTTTCAATGGCTGTGGTTTAATTGCTCTCGCCAATATTTCTTGAAAGAGCGTACGACGATCCTCATCACCTGGTGTTATAACACACTTTAACACTTGTCGCAATTTCGTTTGGTGTCCTAATAATGTTTTACCAGCATTTAACGCTGCCAAATGTTCCTGTTGCGTTCGTAAAATTGATGAATTAACTACACCAGCTATCACTGGCATTCCACCAGGTCTTCTGTCCATTCGACAATTGCCAAGGAGTAAATTGGCCCACGCTGATAAAAGTGATTCAATCATTGGCATACGTTCTAAATGAAATTTTTCATTGATATTACTGATAGCTGTGAATGGTACTTTTTTTCGTACATCAGTATCACACATTTGCAACACTAATTTTGATTGCGGTGTGAATTTACATATTGTACCAATTTCCCCATCAACTTCAATTAATCCACCAATTCTCGGTTTGTCATCAAGTCCACCGACAACAATTAATGTTGCCATTACAGTCTGTTGAATAATCATACCGTGTTCACCGCCATTTTCATTCATTTGGATGTGAAACAATGGACCGTCAGTCAATAAATCCGATGCCAATGACAATTTTGACGTGAGATATGAATTTAATGCGTCACCCCAAGCAGGTAACAAGTGCAATTTACGAATTAGTGCAATCAATTCCTCGGCGAGAGTTGAACTGTGCGACGCAGTGATGGATACACGACATTTATTTACATGTAATTCCGTAGTGACACCGGCCTCGCAGCTCAACGCAATTTGTCCAAGCAATTTGAACACTTTATCCAAAAACACAGTCATTTCAGCGCCATGCATTGACCATGAACTCAATACACCGGACAACAATCGCACTGCCATTATTTGTTTACATATATCTGCTTCAATTTCATTAGCAACAAGACCAAGAAGAAAATCAATCCAAGCTGGTGTACTCAATGCTCGACACAATACTTGTGAATTTGCAATTGTTTTTATTAATCCAAGTGTTGCCCACGACTCGTGATGTTCCCGGGCCAATTGCGTGGCAATACTCGAATCAGTTTTATTCCCCGCTGAAATAATTCCACGTAATACCGACGCAAGTATATTAATTGCCGATTTTTGTACATCATCCGCATTGATTCCGCATGACAATAGAAGAATTTTCAATACATTTGTCGATGCACTTTTCAAGTATGTCGTCGGATGTATCTCACGTACAGTTGATTGATCCGATTTATTGGTATCCATTGGTGAATCACTGTCACAATCGGTTTCTGGTTGTACCGGTGGTTCGGCCAATTTCAAATCGTACTTTCCTTCCTTTCCCATTCGATAAGAGTTTGTAGTGCCATTATTCCATTGAACACGGATCCAACCGTCCTCACCAAGCTCGCCAATGACTCTACCTTCACCAGGTGGTGTGCCATCTTGCTCGCCCCATTTCCAATCCATACCTCTCACTACACGTGTACCAATTTTCATCAATACCGCAAGCTCCGGTCCACTCATATGAACCGCTGGCGGTTTACTTTTTTGTATTGCGTCTTCATAAATGGTGGTGATTTCTTTTGGTTGTGTTAATTCATTTTGCATTGATGGACCAATTTGTCGTAATAATGTTAAAATACTTGACAACAATCCAGAATTAATTAAAAGTCCAATTTCATTAGCATGATGATGACTAGTTAACATTCCCAATATTGTAAGTAAAAATCTTGCTCTTGGCAATTTTCTTAACCAAGTATAAGTTCCCTGATTGAGGCTACTTTTACCGCTCACTTTATCTTTACTGGGCAATTCCGCTTGAATAACATACGCTCTCAATGCCTGAACTGCCCATGATGTTACCTCGGCCTCAGCAAAAATCACTTGGGCTTTTTGATAAGGTGTAACTAATTGAATGTTCGTTAAACAATGTGTAATAGTTGGTATACGATAGTTATTCCGTGGAATGAGACCAAGCAAGCCATTGAGCAACGAATATTTCACCGAAGTAATGAGATAATCTTTTTTCAGCAGCTGTTGAATCATATTGATGCCTCTCTCGCGCATTTTTACACGTTGAATTTGGCAGTACATGGCGCGACGAAGTGTTTCAACATCGCCACCATCTTCACAAATAGTAAAATTAATTATTTCCGTCATTAATTCAGTGGGATCAATTATCAGGGGCATTGTCTTTAGATTCTCTATCAATTGTAAACTAATATTCTTTCGGCTTTGAAATTCTTCCTCCAATTTCTCTGGTATTATTGATATTAGAGTGGGTGTATCCTTTGGCGTTGAGCAATCATCCGATTTACCTTTAACTCTGGTATTTTGAATTGATGTATTAACAATATCATCAAGTTTACCCGATGATTCTTTATTTTTTTTCATATCCGCAATGACTGCCATTACAGCTCGCTTAAATTTCGGTACAGTATACAGCAATTTTAATCTCTGATAGCCTTTCACTTCAGCACTCGTTGCTGGCCTCACTTCGTACAATAAAAACCGGCATTTTTCCTGTGCAGGCGCACAAACTTCTTTGTAGCTTCGATTTTGCTGTTGTCTAGTTCTAATTAAATTCCATTTTGTCTGATGTATCGTTTTAACCATGTCCATGAGTGGTTTTGTAAGTTTTGCATTATCATCAACGAGCTCTTGATCAATCAATGCAATTGTTTGATAACCAAGCGCAAGATGTTTTATAATCACAGCCATTAGGAGTCGTCCAACCTCTTCAACCGGATGATCTCCACAAAAATCCACATGGGACAATAAATTATTTGCCTTACTATATTTATCTATTATTGCTAAAAATGTTTGAACATAAGTATTTGTCCGATGTGATTCAGCCAGTGCTTGAATGAATGCCGTCACTCTGTCATCGGATACCTTCTTGAATTCATCTTTAGATGTAATAGGAACAGATGGATCTGTCGGTGAATTTGCCGGTGTAGGATTGGTACTTCTCGCTTCACCTTTCTCCTCTTCATATGGATTTGGCGGTTGAAGAACTTGCAGACCACCACGAAGAAATCTTGCATTCAGCCAAATTCCCGCTTCCTCTTCAGCCGGCAACAGAGCCAAACTCTCTCGCAATCTGTGTGCATGTAGACCCAATAGAAAGCTCAATGAACGCTCCGTATCCAGCAATGCAGCGCAAACATCCATAACCTCAATTGTAAATTGGGTTGAATCTGGTTCAGGTTGACAATAATATCCGACAAAGCACGAGTCCATCATACCAGCATTCAATTGCGTTGATGTAGTGCTATTGATAGCTGAAATATCTCTACCAGCATAGCGTTGAAACATTTCAAGGGTGCATGAACCCTCGTGACAAAAATCTTGCACATCGTAAACATTATTATTTACAACTATCCACAATCCGCCATCGCGATTGTGATTCTCCAAGTCTGCCCAACGTACAAGTGTTGGTTCTTCAGCTAATGGTACTTTGCTGGCTTGCTGTGGTGCAATTATTCCTGGCCATGAGAGATCATCAGCATCGTCTTTCTCAATTGTCGGTGCAAAACGATTGAATTGATCCAATACATCGAGAACTGGCGCAAACACCTCCATCCAATTCATTGTTTCCAACACCAATGGATAATCAATTTGAAGGAGCATCAAACATATAACTAATTCAGGAAATAAAATATTCGCAATATCACCCTTTAATATTGTCGCAACCAATACAAAATGTTTATTGCTCGCACTGGCAATTTCACTGGCAATTGGCAATATCTCATTGATATGATTGCATATTTGAATGGTATATTTTTTTAATAATGATTCAGCGCCAATCATCTGCAGATCTTGAGAATCATTGGCTGTAGATTTTACAATGCACTGATACATTTGGGCAATTAATAAACGTTGCCATCGCAATAATAAATTGAGACTTGGTGAATTATCAAGTTTTTTAATTTCCTCGGTTTTTCCACCGTGTTGAAGTAATTGAAGCCGCGATCGTGTAATACACGAGCCATTTCTAATCAATTGTTTAACTAATTGCAACAGTGATATTGTCATATTGTGCTTTTCGCAATTCAATTCTTTCGCCTGTTTTGTTTCACTGGCCACTGTGGAATTGGATGGAATGATAGTCTCCTTTTCATCTAAATTATCGACCATTTCCGCCTTTATAGCGGCTTTTAATGCATGTTCCAATCCACCATCAGCCATTAAACTTGACACCAACAAATCCGCCATAAATTGTTGACCTTTATTTGTGGTTGGCTGCTCTAAACTATTGGAATTTGGTAAGAAACTTGAAAGTGTTTTGGCGCGTTCATTGGCAGTTGGAAGTAGAATACTCCAGCCTGTTTGTAAAACAGACTGTGCAGCTTCCTGGATAGTCGCTAAAATACCGGGTTCACTCGCCAATGTCACACATCTGTGTTTCAATGAATTGAGCAAATTGGTAGAGCTCAAACCCACTGATTTTGAATCAATTCCATGTGAGATCATTGCGTGCAACTGTAGCCGTAAAAGATTGAGAGTGGCGACTGCTAGACATTCACGATCTTGCGTTGGTGGTCTTGTACCCGGTAAACCCTCGCATGATTTTGCCAATAGCATATCGAGGAATTTGAATGTGTCTTCGGTGATGTCAACGACAAAGGCAACACGTTGTCCCACCGACCATGTTGACAATGACCATACAAAACTTTGTGTTGTTCCGCAAACAATGCCAATAACACTCTTGCCATTTAATGCAGTGCACAGTGTCGGCTCCGACACTGTAAATCCCAATGCTGGATCAATTTGACCATAACCATTTCGACCCCATCCATAAACTTGTTGATCTTCAGTTAATGCAAGCACTAATACACTACCAACAGCCAATTCTTTAACTTTTTTACCTTTCAATCCGTCAACTAATTTTGGATATCGCACGTGATCTTCATTGCCGTGTCCCAAACGATAAGCGTTGCCTTTACCCCATGTATAAACTTCACCCTGTGCCGTTAATGCAGCAGAAAATTGTCCACCACAATACACTTTAACCACATCAATGTCCAATAATTTGTCAATGATTTTTGGTACTTTTGTACCGTCAGATCCACCACGACCCAATTTACCAAAATCACCATCACCCCATGAAAAAACAATACCCGACGCTGTGACACAGAGTGTCTGTGAATCGCCACTACCACAAGCAACATGTGTCACTACATGGCCGTTCAATGCAGTCACAAGTGTTGGCACCAATACATCATCGCAATTACCATGGCCCAATCGTCCATAATTTCCCCTGCCCCATGTATACAATTCACCAGACGCTGTCAATGCCGCTGAATATGTACTTCCACAAGCAAGAAATGTCACATTTTTATCCGCCAATGCTTCAATCACTTCTGGATCATCATATGACGTTGAATCACCATGACCAAGTCTACCACCATCACCATTACCCCATGAATAAGGCACACCATCGTCTGTCAATGCTAAATAATGCGTTCCATCTGGATGTGATGCTATTAATTTTACAGTTTTATTTAAAAAACCAAAAATCTTTTGAGGATACTGTGTCTCGGAGCAGTAATACATAACATAAACTTTGCCATTTTGCGTAAGTATAATCAAACCACGCGCGGTACAATGAAGTTGTTTAACGCCAAGCTCACCAATTGCATCGCAATAAAATGGCGATGTGCCATTGCCAAATTTAACATCGCCCCATACCAATACCTCTTGGAACGTTTGCGATTGATTCTTTGAAAAGCCATCAGCGACTATTGGTGGAAGATGGGGTGCTGCTAATCGACTCAAATTACACATTATTACTACAGCAGCTTTGCGAAGGTCTACCGCCACCTTATCATCATCAGGTAGAATTAAATATTTCAACAGTACTTCACATGGCCCCGGTATATTTGTGTCTGATATACGGCGTGTTTTTGATGCTGCAAGTGAATTAAATCGACGTAAAAGTGGCACCAATGGCGCTGAACTACCTGGTGGGATCACACGATTGTCAACATTCTTCGATTTTCCACTCAGATGTAGCAGCAAAATAACTGAATCCAATAATCCCGATAGTGTTCCACGTTGCGCTACAAGCTCAAGCAAAAGACAAAGTGCTGTATGTTGATCTGGCACTGGCACTGGACACCATGATCTTCCTGTTATTACATCACCCGTAACAACTTGTCGTAAAAATTTTGCGGATTTTTCCACCACCTCCAGCCACACTTGCGACACACTGCTCTCATCAAAGAGCGTTGCCTCAGGCAACGATTGGAGTGTTTCCAATGATTCCGAAAGTATTTCACTGCAGAATTCAATGTCTTCACCTGAACGCCATGCACGTCGCAAATATGCAAATGAAAAATTGAGCGCAGCTCGTGTGCCAACTCGCGCCAAACCAACAGTCGCTTTTTCACTTGGTTTCGATGATTTTTGGGCTTTTATTGCGGTCTTTGTTACCGTTGTCATTTCCTTGTTCTCTTGTGGTTTGTGACGTGACAAGGCAGTGAAGTATCGTCGTGCAACAACCAGACGCTGTCGCAGTCTCGTTGATGACAATGTGCTATTGGCCACTTCATGACACAGTGATGTTTGCTCTTTTATCAATGATTCAATACAATTAATCCAATCGTTGGATGATGGTTGAGTGCCCCAAAGCCACGTGTCAATCATTGATTGAGCCGGTGGAGTTTTTTCTACAAGTGTTGCTGCATTGGCAGCCTCCTCTTCATCCAACTTTTGACATGGCGCACAATTGCAACCACTTTGAGGTCCGCATATTCCATCGCAGCATAGACAGGACAATACTCGCAAACTGCAGTAATAATGACCACTATCACCTGTAAAATAAAATCGTACAGTTGCATTGGTATTTAATATTGCAATGGTTTGATTTGTTAATGCATTGTGGTAGTGGTATACCTTTTCTCGCTACCACTCCCGCTGAATTGATAAGACCGTCGCTGAAACTCCCAACAATTTCTCCATCTCGTACCATTCCATTCCACAATTCGGCAAGACCATCGCGACACATGATACGTTGTAAATCGGTTTTTAACCATTTTGCATCCAATCGCGCTTCAGGTCTAACTGTGACACACAATTCGCCACTCATTTTTTGTTTCAATAAACAATTGGGCTCTGTGAACAGTGTAATAAAAAAAACATTGATACAATTATTAATTGCATTGTGATAAGGGTGAAGACAAACAATATATATATATATATATATATACATATATGTATTGGAAAAAAAAATATCTCTAGATGATACATTTTCGTTATTATAGGTTAAAGCCAGAGTGGCGATTCATCAATATTTACTTATGCGTTCATTGTTTTCACAGTTGAGTGATGTCTTGATGACAAATGGGTTAGGACATAATATCAATCCTTAAGGTTTTGATGAGTGCCAGGTATTTTTGAGCACGATGACAGCTCTTCTATTGACACCACATAATTCAATGATGATGGGCAACTGCCGCATTTGTTAACTTGAAACCATTGCCTTTCAACTATGACATCATTGGAATTTAATAAAATATTATAATTTCGAATTAGTTACCATGTAATTATATTCAATCATTGATACAACACAGATTCAGTGAGTTTATTGATTGTGAAACGTAAATATTTACGGACTGCATTGGAGAAGAGTCGGTATACAAATTCCCTTCCGTTCCACCGTTTTATACACCTATATATTTATATATATAGGTGTATGTATTATATATTATATATGCCCATGCAAAACTACTGTACCTATTCTAAGAGTGGATTCTTTTTTTTTGGCTAAATATATACCGTATATTCTGTTTATACCGGTTGATAAAGCGCGTAAAAATTTCGTTTATAACCTCTTCGCCATGCTGTCGTATTCACCCGCGAGATTTGAATTTGGACAAAATTTGTAACAGTATTTTTTGATAATTCTTCTACAAAACATTCTTGTACATTCACAATAAATTATTATA
>CAJUYH010000822.1:22440-56948 GCA_910591685.1 Galerucella tenella
ATTATATAAAATTGCTAATTACATACACCTGTAAATATGCCAATATAACGTGGAATATACTGTACGTTATGCATTGATGTTAATGTCGTTACACATGAAACATTTACCCACGTGACATGGGATCTTTTATAGTTACATATTGCACCGCGGCAAGGAGCCAAAATGCAGTCGAACTCTTCAAATATTTCTCCAAATCAAAGATAAATTCGTAAGCATAAAAACTCAATTATTCCAACGTTCTCATCTATTTATCATTAAATTTATATTGCAGATATCATTGCAACACTGATAAGAAACAATATATAAATATATGTGCATAAATACATACATATATAGCGATATATTAGGAGAGCTCTTGGAAGGATTTGGTAAGGTAAGACAAAAGACGTTACAAATATTTTTTTTTTCCAGTGCGTAATTAATCTATTTATATATAATTAAATTCAATTGAAATAATTGCATGTAGTATATACATATATACATACATATATAGTGTGCATAATCGTAATCATAATTATAAATGGATTACACAAATAATTTTATCGTTAGGATATTTTTTGTGATTCTTTTGTTTCATCGATTTTCAAGCCCTCAATTCTTGCGGCAATAGCGTTCAATTGTTTTTTCGGCATTTCAACTTCTTTGATTTGACGTTGGTGTGCGATACTGCGAAAAATATCATTAACTTGACTGGTAATTTCATTCCAGGCAAAGTCGATGTCCTCCGATTGACAAAGACGACTGCATACAACAAATCTTATGATTAATTTATCGCGATATGTCGCGGCAGTTAAATAAATAATTTTTCTTGCCAATATCCGATCAAATAATTCACGTGTAAGTGAATTTTCACCCTATAACAATCAGTATTGTTCATATTAAATTGTAATATTGTATAAAATTATTCTCACGATTGTATGGTACAAACCTTTAATCTGAAACAAACAAGGCCCATTGATCTCTCTGTAACAATTTCACATCGATTATCAGCCTTTACCAATGTCTCAAAACGCTTTGCCAAATCAATTGAATGGCGAATGTGCTTTTGTAGACCGTCAATTCCATACAAACGTAAAACAAACCACAATTTTAATGCACGAAAACGTCTACCCAATGGAATTTGCCAATGCTAAACAAAAACAGGAAAAAAAATATTCACGAATAATAAAGGAATATTTAATTGTTAAATAGTGAAATGTTTAATGGAAATATTGGGAGTTTATTTACACGATAATCTGGTGCCAATCCTTCGTTATCGTGTGACAAATAAATTCTCTCAACATTGAATGCCTCAATAAGACATCGTGAGTCTCTAACCCTATACAATTATCATCAATACAAGTATTATTAAATTACAATGAAATAATATATCGAATAGAATTAATTGTATCTATACCATAATGCAGAGCAATCAAAATTGGTAAGGAGCCATTTGTGTGGATTGAAATTGAATGAATCTGCATAATGAATACCGGACATGAGGTATTGATATTCAGGACAAACAAAAGCTGCGGCTGATAATTAAGAAAAATAAATTAAAACAAATAAATATGAAAGACAATTGATGTATTTACCGGCATAGGCAGCGTCCACATGAAGCCACATATTATTATCATTGCAAATAGGACCAAGTTCATTTAAATGATCAAATGCGCATGTGCCAGTTGTGCCCAATGTTGCGACAACATAGCACGGTATTAAACCCAACTCTTCATCTTTTTTCATTGCTTCTAACAATGTCGCGCCACGAAGGCTACACTTTTCATCAACTGGCAACAGTCGCATTTGCATTGAACCTAAAAATAACGATGAAACAACTGAAGAATTGGATTGATCTGAATGAAATGAATGCAAATGAGCAGTCAATGAAACAATCACATGATAATATCCAGCTGTAATTGATAAATAGTAAAGAGAATAATGAATAATACCTGATGCGTATGCCACCAATTTAGATTTTATTATTCCTTCATCCAATTGTGGATGTAGAGCCTTTATACGACGTACAGTTCGCTCTTTTGCTGCTAGCAAACCAACCAATGTTGCTTCACTGGCTGAACCCTAATTAAAATAACTTGTATACAGTATTGTTTTTTTTTTCTTTGTTTTTGGTGTTGAGCTATTGATAATACCTGAATGACACCACCTCCAGGTCCATCGGTACAATTCAAAAATTCCTTTGGCAATCCCAACATTTTACCGAGCCAATTCATAGTGACGACTTCGAGCTCGGTACAGGCAGGTGATGCAATCCAAGAGAAACCCATTCCGCCAATACCAGCGCTCAATAATTCGCCCACAATTGCTGGATAGGAGTTTGCAGTTGGATAGTAGGCATGAAATTGTGGTGAATTCCAGTGTGTTACCTTGATAATTATTATTGGATTTATTTATTGGATATTGAATAGTAGAAAGATTGGTTGAGATTGGGAAGAACTTACTCCTGGCAATATAACTCGTTCGATATCACGAAACACTTCCTGCCAACTTTCTGCCTTTTGCGGCGCTTCTTTTGGAATAATTTTACTTAGATATCCAGGCTCTACGTTTGGTAATACATTTCTATCACGGATTGTGTCATTGTAATCCACAATCATGTCAATAACTGTCTTGCCAAATTCCTTAAACTCTTTGCCTTCCATCGTTTCAATAATACAACGATGACTGTATCCTCTTTGAATTTTTTTTTTTTCTTGTTTCTGCCTATTTTGATTATTCGTTGCGTTAATTTCAACACTCCTAAACACACAATGTTTATTTTTTTTTATTGCAAATTTATTTTATTATTCACATTTAGTATATTATTGAATTGGTAATGTATTTTTTTTTTCGTTTTGTTTCGTTATTGAGATAATGATGATTTGTCGAATTGAATACTGTGACTTTCTTTCACGAAATGACGCGACAAACTTTGGACCCGCTGTTACTTATACCCGCGAACATATTGAAAACTTTCACCGGCTTTCACCGCAATCATTCAAAATATACGCGGTGTCCAACACGTGCGTGAGATTCACTGGTCCATTCCTCTCACGACCTCTTCATCTCCTACATCGCATTCATATTTACGCCATTAAAAAAAACAACAAGAAAAAACGTGAATATTCCTGTTTTTTTTTTTTTTTTTTTTTCGTATTTTACCGTCGAAAAATTGTTAGAAACCGGTTGCTACATGTTTGAACTTGTTCATAAGACAAACAGTGACACAGAAAAATGTTTGCTGTATCATTGAGTGATTGATTGATTGCTATTTACAAGTTGATAGTTAAAAACAAGTGAACAAAAATTTGCCAGGACAAATTATTGCTAATTACCTGTGTTTATTAAACAAAATTTTTTTTTGTACTGCTAATCATAGTAGGATTGTATTGACACTGTGCTGCTATAATCTAAGAACCCTTCCTTTTATATATTTTCCGCAACAACAGCGCCAATCGATACGTTTTCCATGATTGAATTCAACGCGAGTACTCATTACTATTTATTTTTTTCTTCATTCGTCACCTACGATATTAATTGTGAGTCCTTGTTCGTGAACAAGATGATGACTATAAGAGGAAGTGAATTGACAAATATTCCATCGAACATTTATCAAATTATTCTCAGTGTTACCACAAAAATTGATTTAATATTACATAAATGGATTTAAATATGTACTATTGAACGATATTGCATACTATTTTTTAATTGTTATTATTTTTTTTCTAGTATAGAAATAAAATACTTCCGTATTGATTGAATGATTCGTTTGGATTTTTTAACGTCTTTGTGTACGGAGTTCACCTTCTAACCAAGATGTTACTGCGTCTCAGATGATTGGTCCACCAGCAATACCCACAACAACAATACCATGTAACTGTATATAAGTTACATAACAATACCCGAGAGAATGTAATAGTCAATACTATTCATTATTTATTATTGTCTATTAGTCAATTTGCCTTAGCATTGACCGAAATTGTCATTGATCTAATCAGGAAGTGATTGGATACTTAATACCAGGAATGTACATTTTAATTGATCAAAATATTCACGACGAGGACATTTTTTGGGTAAAGCCTGTTGTATATTGACATTGTCGTTGTTATTGGGCCAATTTTCATGGTCTATAGTTTAATTAATTGTCAATTTGTCGAATATTTCTGTGATTTTCTTTCGTTAAATATCACAAAATGGCCGATAAAAAATATCAACAAATTATTTCATATATTTTTATTATTTATTTATACTTATGCTGGTATATATCAACGTTAAATAATGAAAAAAAATAGTATAATTACATGCTCCATAACATTTATACCGATGTGTAGCGCATGCAATTATCATTACGACAACACTCGTAAACGACAATTGTGCTCTTGAACGTGACCATTCTTCCAAGTAATCTCCACTTAACAATCGCAATATTATGCCACGCATTAAAAAAAAATATATTTAATAACAATTGTACAATTTAATAATTGTGATGAACATAAAAAAAACAGAAGACAAATTTCCACTCAAGTATTGTCTCACTGGTCACTGCAGGATTGTATAGTAACAGGTTTGTTCTTGTCTAAGAAAAAAAAAAGATCGGAAAAACAAAACCTACTGTTTGACATTGAAAACAATGTGAATTTATTTCAATTGCCAATGAATAAATTATTGATTTGGTAATGAAAGCCCACGATATTCGTGACATTTATAATAATATTTTACTTGGCAAAAATGAATGTATAAAAAATGGATGTATTGGTAAACGATAAGTGCGTGGACTTATTTGTCAGATATAGAGATAGGCAAAGGCTGCGAAATACAATTTGAAATTGGTGTTGGATGCACTCAACAAGATTAAACCCGTTTGTTGCGTGAATGGTATAGACATAAATAAGTGAGACAGGAAAACCATATCAATGCGATGTAAATGTTGGTGTTGGAAAATAGAAATATGACCGAGCGTTCATCGAATTTTATGAGAATAGTGAAGAAGCATGACATGATGATAGAAAGTAAAGTATAGTTTCATAATAGTAAAATAACAGCTATATATATATATATATACTTGTGTCTTGATTACAATTTGTTTTTTCGTATTTATTCAAGAAAGAGTTTTGCATTGGTGGCATTTCTTAGAGGGATGTCATGAGGTATCTCTATATTTTCTCCTACACCATTTGGTTTTATTATTATTATTATTTTTTTCTTTTTTTGATGGAAGAGGAAACAAAAAAAAATATGGAGCGCATTGATAAAGTGAAGGGAGAGCCAGAGAGAAAAAGGGAAAATGAGAGAGAGAGAGAGAGAGAGAGGTACGATGAAGTTGGGGATATCGAACGACTGAGTCCAGAGAGGCGGAGTCGTCCAGTTGCTATGGGAACGTGACACTCTCTTTCGTGCTCTCGTGCACTGTTGGCGAACTTGGCGATCGAGCTTTCGCGAGTTCGTCCGCTTTTCCACTTGTCCCATCTCTCACTCATGTGCTTTTATTCTTTACTTCCATCTCACACAAACACACTCTTTCACAATGTAACGTACACAATCTTCAAATAATTTCTACCTATATGATATTCATTGCAACTGGCTCTTGTCTCCTTCAAGTGGAATAAAAAGAAAAAAAGAGCCAGAAAAAAAAATCATTGCAATAATTTATTTTATTATTTTTTTTTTATTTCTCCCGATGTTGATATAAATATTTCGAATTGTTATATTGACAAACAGTGTCATCAAGTTTCATCTCGCACCTCCGTGAACAATTATTGAAATATGTATGGAGAGAGAGAGAGAGAGAAAGAGAGAGAAGGAAATGTATGTTTGAAGCGATTTGCTGGAGCATATGGGTGAAAGATGTCGCGAAAAGCGACCACACGTATGGATTATATATATATGTATATATGCTGGAGAATGGTGGAAAGAGCAATGTGAGGGAAAGTCCAGATGACATATGCAGAATGTAGCCACCTCTATATATTTTAGTCGCGGAACGCCATTGCCAGAGAATTTACTGCGATCTCACTCGACTTTTTTTCCTCTTTCGCCTTTTCATTCTCATATATGTATATATATATATATATATAGCTTCATTCTCACACCGTACACCCACGTCATCACTGGTATACCTATCTTTCTACACAGTATGCGCTTTCACGACAATTTCCAAAGAGAAAATTCACAACCCTGTGATGCCCAATGATAAACTCTTCTTGCGTGTCAAAGCACTTCTATTTTATTCCTGTGATATATAAGGGCAATGCTCGTGTGCCTGCTCTTTCATGTTTATTCCTGTCTCACCTATTGACAACTTTGATAATTATTTTATATTTTCTTTTATGTGGGATAGGGGCGGGGGTCATTTGTTGGCTCCTTTAGATCTCATAAACTGCTGTTTTATTTAATTGAAGTGACAGCCGTCAATTTTATTCATACAATTGTACATTATGCCGGCTCAAACTTGTTTCTCTCACTGCTGTTCAATTATTGAATAATACGTTTTAACCATTTTCAAAGTATTTTTTCAACGTTTTCTTTTTTTTTCCTTCTTCTTATTTATTTTCATTAATAATATACGTTCGATATAGATTTATTTCGATGGTTGTATATTAAAATAAAGAGGAGATGCTCAATTTTAGTTGGAATTATTGAAGTTGTCTTGGATACTATTCTGGTTGCAGAGTCAGCTATAATATAAAAGCGAATTCGGTAATTCACAAGAATGAGACAAGGAATGGGGCGTTTTGTGGTTGCTGGAGAAAATTGAAACTGTCGCAAAGGAGAGCGTGTTACTTTTATGGTCATTTATTATCACCTCGCATATATACATATATATATATATATATATATAGTTTACTGTTTCCACCATTGAAAGCAATAGAATGTCACATAAATATTATAGAGTAGGGAAAAGTATCCCATCATAATTAAATCTAAAATGCTTTCATGATATTTCATCACATCTGATATTCAATTGTTTTTCATTGATGAAATCTTTTTAAATGTTGATGATGGATAAAAATTAATTCAGAGTGAAAATTGCGGATGAATAAAATGTGCGGCGTAAATTTCAATCATGAATTCGTATTCCTGTCACGACTTGTCATAAATGCCGAACTTTCTCATTGGACAATTTCCGTGGACTTGAAGATGAGAATGGCTACGATCAACCCCATCCACATTTTCCACCACTCGTGTTTCTATCCCGTGACGTCATATAACCAGACGTAAGAAAAGCTCGTCGCGACATCCGGAAATGACAATGGCCAGTTATACCACTACAATTTCATTTATACTTGTGTACATGTTTATGTGATACAAATACGTGATTTTTTTCGTTGATGCGGGCACACATGAGACACGTTTGAGCCTGCACAGATGTACGTGAAAATAAATGTTTTTTTTATTATACAAACAATAATTGAGTATAGAAATATAATTTCCGTTGCGATAATTAACGTGATTACCATTATATGAATTGTTGCAGTGGTATTTTATTATGAAAATATTAAATATCAAATATATATTTACAAAGAGAAACAGAAGAGAGTAAGGGTAAATGAAGATGAGCGATAAATTGCAATATTCCACTGAATTATTGTGTATAAATGAAGTCTGATGCTCGTTGTATCATATCGAAAGAAAATTCTCTTTATGAATACGATATCGCAGACAAAATCATTAAAAATACATCACAGTAAATCCAGAATTATAATTATCACTACATATATATATATATATATATGTATTCAATATACATAGGAATCTTACTGGAGAATTTTTGAGTGTGTGAATTATATCTTGTGTTTGAAGTTTAAATTATTATCACGCAATGAAATATAACATGAAAGATATTATAAAAATTATTGTATATATATATATTATTTTTTTTTTACTTTTTCATCATTCTTTCATTATTTATCTATTCACTGTCACAGCTTATTATTTCTATTCACAATTTCCGCTTGTATTAGCGCGACCGTGAAGTCTCTGAGCGTTGCGCTCCGCCGACCTTTCTCATGATTAAAATCCAAGACAACACTTGTGCGAGCGTCAACAACAAAAAAAAAAAAAAAGAAAATAATTATAAAAAAAGAAGAGAAAAGGAAATACGTTTCTCTCCTTCATTATCATCATCATCATCATCATCATCATCATCATCATCTTCATCTTGTCCCTTGCATCTTTAGACTTGAGTATATGCATACATGACAAATACATTAAATGTAAAAATGAAATTGTTGGTTGAATTCTCCTCACAGTGGATTTTATGATTGGAAAAGGGACAACCGATAACAGTGACGCGGTTGGTGCATGAAATAGGGGTTCGTTTACCCGCACCCTCTATTGCTTCAACCCCCTCCTCACATATAGATAGAAATACGAACACACACACACATATATATATATGTATATATATATAGACACATGTACAAAATCTCATCGAAACTCTCCTCTTCGGCCTCTGCCCTCTATTTCTCTACCCTCGGTGCAAAGAAATTCATTTTTGGAGTAAGAAAAAAAAAATTTACTACTCGAAAAATCAATGGTGCACCGCCATTGGTTATATGCGAACAAATCAACATCACAGATTGGTTGGTTGTGCGCGAGTGGGCGGCGCTTAAAGATGAGCTCTCGTTGTCTCATCGCTTATATTGATCCTCGTACGCGTTTCAATTTGTACTATACGGTTATGCGAGCGGGTTGAAGCTATCGCTGTTCACTCGCGTGCTCATGCCTGTACCTACACATTCGCACACTCGCCAATCACGATGTGAAAATGTTATCACTGAACTTTATACCAGGTATATAAATATATATATGTATTTGATGCGACTAAATAATCACAGGTATATATATTCAATGTGTAAATACGTTATCCATCACAGCACAATTGTATTTGTGTATCAAAAAAAAAAAATTTACCTTTTAATAGAATGAAAAAAAAAAGTATTGATATTTTTTTTTTTTTTTTTGGGGCTTTTATGAATATTGCATTTTTTTTTCTATTAATGCAATATTATAAATGTTGTATTATTTGCTATGAATGTGGTATAAATTGAGAGAATTATTTGAAGATGGAGTGCACGTGGGAAGAGAGAAAGTGGTGAGATGAAGCGAAGGTACAAAAAGAGAGAAGAAGAGATGGGTGTGTGGGAAGTGATGCGAATGTATTCTATTCGGTTATAGTGTCAAGCGGTTAATTCTCCATCGATATCACAAGGTATGAATGATATAATTGCATCGGTGCAATACCGTTAGTTACATTGAGATAAAATTGAATATTTATGTGATCGTGAGTGGTTTCATCGACATGAAGCAACGGAAATTCATACATCACTGTAATAAAGCCAGTGAATAAAACATGACAATTGATGATATAACCACTGCAGGATTATAATTCATTCCAAGAAATCAACTAAAATGTTACGTAACTAATCATAAAGATATCGGTGTGTGTACACGCTAATAACTCATTGATTATTATTATATATATATATAAATTATTTATTTATTAATAATAATAATAATAATCGGTGTTTTTAAAATTGCATTTAAGAGTAGTCTGTTGTGTAGTATCGTATACAGGAATGAACTTGCATAGCGTGACGGCACTAATTTGGTTCTACAAATAGCCACCAGGTGTATTAAACCACAGCAATTTCTCGGGTGCATTAACATCACCTTGAAGTTTTAACCGTTGTATGAATTTTAACAATAATCACTCTGGTTTCCCTTCAATACACGTATAAATCTTTCGCCTTTTACTAAAGATTTCCGTGGAGGGGAACAAATGATGAGTCTATAAGACAATTTTTTGTGTGCCTAGCGTAAGCTGGGTCATTTAATTAATTTAAACATAAATACTAGTTCGCAATCTATTAATTTAACGCGATTCATTCTACAGCTATCAGTATCAGCTTGTAGGAATGCAAACGAACTATTGTTCGGCAGCGCTTTGAAGCATGATATTTATTTAGGGCTGGGAATGCCAGGAAAAATTGCAATGCAATACATTGGCGAGCAGAGGAGGAGGGAGGAGAACGGAAGTCATGTGTTAGCTTTCGCGTGTTTTGATGGATTAATTCGCGACAGGGATGGAAAGCCACGACTGGTTGGGGGGACGTAGCGTTTTTTTTATTTATTGTGTTCTCTCATACAAAATGAGCGAGAATAGTTGAAATAGATAGAGAGAGAGAGGAGGATAACGTTATGGTTCGTCCGCGCCCCGGGTTCTGTCAATTTTCCAACAGGCTCATGCCCGCATCGAACAGGATAATTCATGTCGCGCGTAGGCTTTTTACCATGGCGTTCTACAAATTTTTCAATTTAAACCGTCGTCGATAGACAATTAAACACCAAATTCACCCCCATATATTTTTGTCTTTGATGATTTTTCATTATATTCATTGTTTACACGACATTTTGAAATAAATATGACGATTCAAAAGGTGGGGGAGGCAGGGGGTGTTTGGATAGAAAATTTTCGAAACTTGAATGATATACGCCAATGGATGGTTGTACATATGGGGTGAGTTCACTGCGGGAGAAGATTTATTTATTGACAGAAGGCAATGGTGCCCGCGACGAGAGTCAATGTCTAAAGAAATGAAGAGAGTGAGAAGGGGGGCGGGGGGAGATATAAACAGAGAGAACTAGGGTGCAATAAAAAGGGATCCCATTGTTCGACCGGTTTTGTTTACGTTGATTAATTGTATGATCTTTGATGTGTTTGGCTCTATTCTGTTAACATTCATTTGCCCCAATATTCACCCACCCCACAAAAAATCTTACAACTCTCCACCATGCTAACGACTTCATTTTATGTTTATTGAATTTATTGATACACTTGATAATATTTTGATGGTTAAATGGATAGATTTAATGGTAGATTTTATTGATGAGGTATTAAAAATTGTTTTTATTTTATTTCTTAGATGAATTTAAAGATATTTTATAGTAATAAATTGTTTGTGTATGGTTGTTGCACCTATGTATGTATGGAGTTTATAGTGGCTGAGAGATCCATAACCATGTGTGGCTTAGTCATGGTGACATATGGTACAGTCATGAAGTCACTAGGTGGTCTGTAGTATATTATCGTACCTGTCGTCAGTCATGCTTAGTGGGAGGTATGCCCTCCTGTCTATTTGTCAGGCAAACAGGCTTTTTCTTGTCTATTCAATGACCAGTCATCATATTCCATGACAGACAAATCAACTCTGTTTCTTTTTTATTCATTTTAAACATGATTTATTTATTCTATTCATTCATTTGTACAAGGAAATTGCTGAAAATTTTATTTATTTACAGTTTATATGAATTATATTTATTATGAAAAGTTTTGTATTTGTTATAGGTTATAAATTTATTTTACTTTGAGGCTGTGATTATACAGGATTTGTTGGATTTCATCGAGATTTACACAGTGAATTGAAATATTTCTTTCTGAATTGCATAAACGGTATTTTAACTGGTTTTTTTTTTTTCGTATTTGCCCTGTGGCAGTATAACGGCTGTATTTACACTTTGAATTAGATTTGGCGAACGTCAGTGAAAATTTCATCGACCAATTCCATCACCCGTAGTATCTTCAACATATTATTCAAGTTTAAACACGTCAGTTGCTGCACAAATACCAATAAAATCTTCATTACGTATCAATCGCAAATATCTATTTAATAATAGATATATTTAGAAATTGCATTTAATAGATAAAAAATATAAATTAATGTTAAGTAATTTTTTTGAGTTTAAATAGTAAATTATGATTGCTACTATCAATGGGGGGTATAGCTCAGTGGTAGAGCATTCGACTGCAGATCGAGAGGTCCCCGGTTCAAACCCGGGTGCCCCCTCATAAGATATATTTTTTTTTTTGTTTTAATCAAAAAAAAAAATCAATTAAATAATCGATATAACATCAACTAAAGTGTGATACATTAATAACTCTATATCCAATCCAAACTCATGGCAAATCAAACAAGTTCAAGCCTGTTAACGAATTTGACTTCACAAAGAAACTTTCCAACCTGTTCTGCCTAGAAACAAGTATTGTCCACATCAGTATCATTGGAATATTAAAGAAAAACGTAGACGATATATGATTACTTGGGGGTGGGGGAGATATATCGAGGGAAAAAAAAACTGCATACGGGGTGGATCATAGGCTCATCCATGTCACAATGTCCACCGCATGAATATAAATCATCCAAAGTGTCGAACAACCTGCGACAAATTATACCAAACATTAAAACCATAATCTCCACTCAATATATCACTCCGCCATTTTATTCTACTCAATCATTTTACAGTACAATTATTAATTCAATTGTTCATCACTCGGTGATGAAAGAAAAATAAAAATATATTTTTTTTATTATCACAAGTTCTCCAATTTGAAATTGAACGGATATAAATAGAAAAGTGTATTGAGTTAAGTGGTAAAATTGTCAGGGCAATAAAGTCAATGTCCTCTATTGTAATATAGAACGTATACGGGTGTATATATATATATATATATACCAGTAGGCCAGATGGCAGATGCCTGCTAATCCACCATTATCGTTAGCAATGATCGGGACTTTGGGTGAAGCCGATCATTTCAATTCATGGCTTTAGTAAGAAGACAGAGGAGCGAAGGGGTGGGAGAGTTAGAAAAAAAAAAAAAGAATTGAACACTCTCTGAATTCAAACCAACTGATGTGAACAGTAAATTTCCTAAACATAACCTAAAATATTTTGCATGAATACGAGAAATTCTTGAGGATTTCATTGAATTGATTGAAATTAATAATTTATTTTTATCGAATGGATAAATAGGTGAAGATGAGATGATTTAACCGAGTGGTATTGCCATACTGTATCTTTATTACAACATGATGGCACTGCTGTAACTGAGGGTTGCATCAACCCCAACTCCCCTATTCAATAAACATCGAAATAAAATATTTAAATTATTCATAATCCATCAAATGTTTGTAATTCATAACCTCAATGATATTCACGTATGTTTGCTCCATCAGTTTTTATTTTATTCCATAAGATGACATGTAAATTTGATGAATTGATGGGTTATTTATAGGTTATGTTTGGTATATATGTTTAGTGTGGTGTTAACGTGAGAATAAATAGAAAGTAACACTAACGTTTTACCAAGTGAATGTCACCCCCCCTTTTCATTCTATGATCTAATTTAATTGGCACCCCTCGGAATAGCTGCACAGCCATTTGAGTGCGCGACTTGTTGTTGTGATGAGGGATGAAAATATAAGGGTGGTTAGAATGGTGGGATGAAGACAATTGAATTTTATGGGGGTTTGCCTGGCGTTTAACCGATTAATCGATTTACTTTTGCCACTATTTTCTCTTTTTCTCTTTTTCTCCTTCACAAGTTTATTAGTGATATTTCAATTTTTATCTTTCATTATGTATTTATAGATTAAATTCAATTTTACATTGCAATTAGGTGATTAACAATTGCATAATAGTTTGGATATTAAAATTGTATGGTGAGATATTATGTGATTGAAGTATTAATAATTGATGGTACAATTTAATTGTGACATTCACAATTTTTAAGTGTGGAATGAAAAAAAAAAAAAATATTTTTATTATTTAATGGCGATTTATTTTTCTAAGTGATTATAATTTCTTTGATATTTATAGTCTTAGTGAACAAATGAGGCAGGCCTCCCATAGAGATCCAAGCCCTCAATATCCTGCTGACCAACTGCGTCACGTCGCCATTTCGGTGACAATAAAAAATTCTACCAAAAAAAAAAAAAGATAAAAACCCAGCGCAAAATGGAAAATCAACCCTTGGCACAAAAATACAATTCTATTTATTTATCTATATTGAATTAATTATCAATTATGAAATAAAGAAAGTCGTGTTGAACATTATGAAACTGTCGCGAGCGTTATCGAGTTGAAGATAAGCAAAGCGCAGGCGTACGAAAATGAGGGTGGCACAAACCCCCACTACAAATAACCGCGAGAAAGCAATGGGGGGTGGTGGTGGTGGTGGTGGTGGAGTAAAGCGACACAGGGTTGGTCGAACCAATGCGTTTGAGTTGAGTAGGAATCATCTGCCATCTCAGTTGCTCTCTCTTCCAACCCCCTATCTTCATCCCCCTCCCCATCATCATATTTTCCCATGCGCTCTTTCACACCCTCAAACATCCCTCTCACGTCTCATCGAGCTTTATCTCACTTTTGTATCACTCATTCACTCGCCATCTCCATCGTCCCTCCGAACTTAAATTCACCCTCAAAAGGGGGTTCACTCTACCCTTGGTCGCTCTGTTTCCGACACATCCTCCGCCATACTATCACCGACATTGTGTTTATCAAATCGCACCTTTCATCCGGTCCGCGGTCGCATCTCAACTCGATTTTCCGCTCTCTCGCATTATTCCCACTCTCATTCTCTCTTCCTCCCTCTCTCTCTCTCTCTCTCTCTCTCTCTTCCTTTCTCTCGCACACACACACACACACACACACTCCTGGTGTTTAACTCTCATTTTTCACCCTCTTCGTCTCTTGCTTCGGATCTATTTTGCAACAACAAGTGAACAATTGTGTGCGTGTAAACAGCCATGAAAAATAATCAGCGTGACATCAACAGTGAATGAAAAAAGCGATAAATCATTTTTGAGGTTAGATAAGAGAAGAAAAGAAGAGAGAAAAAAAAAAAAGAAAAAGAGGAGAGAAAAAGGCTGGAATTTAGTGGGAAGAAAAAGAAAAGAAAAGAGGAATATAGAAAAACAAAAATAAACGGAATAATACGAATAAAAGAACTATTGTGCCAAGATCGAGAGTGGGATTATACCAAAGAGTCGAATGGTGCCGGTCGTGTCTCGTCATCGTCGAAGTCACGGAATTCCGACTTCTTTCTTACGTGCCGGCGGGCTCCTGGCGCGGCTGCGAAAGAGGATCCGCAAAAGGAGCGGCGACTAAAGTCGCCAGTTGCTTTTTCATTCGTTCCTTTCTTTCAATGCGCATCTCTTTCACTCTTCTCCGTCACAACAACTCCACAATAAATATATATATATATATATATACGATTTACATCGAACGAGCTCTGAGCTCTTTTGGATATTTACATTGATACGCGTGTAAAAACAATAACACTATATATATATAAATTCATCGTCAGACTGAAATGAATCTTCGTTGAAGTTGTCTAGAATCGAAATATCGATTGCCATCAAACATCACACAGTCCAATTGAATCTTTGTCCAAGATATTAGTGTCCAATTAACGTGAATAAACGTGTATAAACGTGCATAAACGTGTATAAACGTGAATAAATACAAATATATATATATATATATATATATATATATATATATAATATAGGTAATGTCGAAAAATTGGTGTTTCCATTAAATCTCAAACTGGATATCAAACATTTTTGTACGTAAAGGCAATAGCCAAGGTTATGGTCGAGATAAACCGGCAACCGAGAGCGGCCTGATAAGGAAAACGACGACAAAATATATATAACGACTGCTGTATATGTGTTGTGTGTAAATTTTGTGTGCGCGGCGAGTGCGCGTATGACGCTGGGCCCGCTCGGACGCGACCCTGCCGCGGGGCTCCATATTATAAAAGCATACAAAACTAATTATCAATCAGTCATTTGTCATTCAACGTGAAAACGACATTGCAATTAAAACGCGTCTCTCTCTCTCTCTCTCTCTCTCTCTCTCTCTCTCTCTCTCTCTATATATATATATTCATCGATACATTATTGCCAACTGCAATTATTTCAAGTGCAATTTAATCCATAGCTCGCAGTGGTATGATAATCGTGTATACAATAATAAACAATTTATTGCTATTAGTGATTATTGTTTAGCCATATCCCTCCATGCATTATATGATGGTGAAAACGAAATTAAAATTTATAAAATAAGTGAACAATTAAATTAGTTGAATTAATATATTTGGGGATGATATTTATTTGTTTGCCGTCTCTTCATTCTCTTGATATTGTTAAAGTGAAATATGGTGTGAGTGCAGCTATTTTAAATTAGAAAAAGTAAATAAAATAGAATAGCGAGTGGAGTGTACAATTGATCAGGAACGTTAGACTGGAGCTGTATTTGCCATACGCACCACTGCCGGGAGGTGGAGGAATCCTCCCGGCGGTGTCAAGTGGCGTCGGCGTCGGCGTCGGTGGAGTTGGTTGTCGGCCGGTTTTACTTGGTGGCGTCGATCTTTCAATGTCCGCCGCTGTTCAACCGCCATCAAATACAATTGCACCGTCGCTAAATTCAATTCATCAATCAGGTGGTGGCCACGGTGGTCACCACAGTGGCAGTGGTGGAAGTGGAATTATTTTACCGTCACTAAATACCCCACCTGTAATTATGCAACGGCCACCACCGCCACCACCACCACCACCACCACCACCACCACCGCCACCAGTTACTATTCAACCATTGGTATCCTCTCTAGTCCCTGTACGTCATCATGATGATTCAGAACTCATTGATGCACCGCCAAATCCCGATGTGTTGCTTGCACTTCTTGCTAGAAATAAAAATCTTGAAGGTAAGTCATCATTTTTATTATTTTTCATTTGTGTTTTTGTTTTTTTTTTACAATGACACTGTGAAAATTCCAAATAGAAAAATTATATAATTAATGATGACCTTTGATATGAGAGTAGTATCAGGATGATAAGTCATATCGAAATTTTTGATTGTCAAATCTGAATGATTTGAAATGATGCGAGATAAACAAAGTAACTCTTCAATGATATTGCTCTATATACAAGAAAAATGGACGATATTGATAGCAAGAGGCAACGTAGATTTATAGATCTATTGCAAAAAATAATTAACCAATAAATTATTTTGTTTAATCAATTAATTTAAATATAATCATCGTACGTTAAATATATTCATAATAATAATCTGGTTAATTTTAAAACTTCATCATCAATTTCTCGGTGAAATAAAAATAAATCCACAGTGAATTGTTAAAAAAATTATTTTTATTTCACTTGACAAAAACATTGTTTATGAATTATATAAATAAATGAGCTCTATATATTGTATCTATGTAGAATTTTATCAAATGAATATATAAGTATATTGCAGTTTTATATACTGCAGTTGAGGAAAAATTTCTGAGGGTGCAACAGATTGCCACTTGTGCATAATGCAACTTTATATTCTCACTGTTGGTATTCTTGCACGCGATGTGCACCGGATATACAAGTGAAATAAACTCGCACATAGTTTAACATGTGTGTGTGTGTGTGTGGAATACGTGCCAAGTATTTTTGTGCGCGTTGAAACAAGTCGTAACTTGTATATAAATATATTAAAAGTATTTGTCATATATAAAAAATAATGAAAAAAAAAAAGAAAAAAAAAAGATATTTATTGATTTTTATTGGAAATACGAGTTAATTTTAATTTATAAATTGAAGCAAAGTGAGAGTTGGATGAATGTGAATTTTGTTTGTGAATTAATTATTATTTCGGTAGAGTAAGATGGTTGAATAAATGAATGGCTTGTATAAAATCACGATTTTCCATTCACCTGTCCGTATGATTTATTCATCCCTTCAATCTCGGTGAGTGGAGCAAGGTCGAAGGCGTCGATTAATTATGCACACGTGGATGAGCAGAGGCACAAGTGACTTGGAAATTGTCTACCTCTATAACTGAGTTAACCACCACCGCGTACGATTTTCTAAAGTATTCCAATCAAGTATTAATGCCACGTAATAATGACGTGCAATTAATAATTTAACACGTACAAACTTGCAAAAAAACACAAAAGAAAAAAAAGTGCCTATCATAAATTGAATCATTCCATTAAAAATAAATAAAATATTAATATAAAATGAAATTAAATGATATTTTTTAATGATTTGTATGGCGAAAAGTTCGGGTGGGATTGTGGAAAAATAACATTTATCAATGATACAAAATACATATGGCAAGAAATAATGATGGATATTCGAGTTGTATTTTTGTTAGGTTTAAATTCGAGAAATAATTTTGCGGTAAAAATCAATTGGTAGTCGATGGCGAACGGTTGGAATTTGGTCGCGCGTAGTAAAAAAAACCGTAGACGCTCCTATGGCGGGACATTTCTCTTCACATCATGGTTTGTACTTTTTATTTATTTTTCCAATCATCCACAAATGCGGTCTCTCGATCATCGTCAAAGGAATAAAACACTGTCCTATTCCAAATGGCCATATTATACACTTGAATATTATTTAACTTGAATTTCACTTTAAAATCAAATAATGCTTCGCGCTATTTTGCAAGTTTTTTCATGTTCGATCCTGTCATTATGTCCATGAACGTGAATATTCTTGTTCGCTTCTGTCATTATGGCTATAACTTGAATAATAATTATAAGGGTGTAGAAGAAACAGGGCCGATTTACCTAGAAAGAGCCTCTTTTTCTTTTTTTCTTTTTTTTTTTTTTGCCTATGAAAGGGCCGCATGTCGACTTGGTTGGATATTTTAATAAGGTAAGTGCTGCAAGGCCGGCCTAACACCGCTCTCACCGCCATTCCCTACCGCCCTTCGTCTCCGTTTGCGTCCACAGGGTGGTTTAATCATGTAATGTGTTCACCGAGGGCACGGCCACCCCGCATAATCAATACGATATTGCTCCAAGCACGATATTCCGGATGCGTTTCAAAGCCCCTTTCAAAAAAAAAAAAAAAAAAAAAAAAAGAAAAAAAGAAAAATTCGAGAATTATAGAAAAACGAAGAAAATTATTACGAAATTTTACAATTTATATTTCATACTACTTCCAACACTATTTTTACACTGTGACCATTATTTTTTTACAAAATAATTTAACATTGCAATTTAAATTTGGCGATTATTAATTTTACAATACGTCATAGATGCATTTATATTTTAAGAATACAATTATCAATTGTCGACCTTCGGATTATTATGACGATATTTGTGTGAGTATTTTATTACGCACAAAATATGATTTGAAAAAATTGCTACGACCTCTTTGGATTATGGTTAAAACCCGTCACGATAACAGTGTCGAATACATGTACAAATTTTCAGTGTCCCTGAGTTGATTAAATAATGACCTTGGACATTTAACATAGTATATAGATACACCACTTTAATATGAAACCGCTTCTTCATCTTTTTTTTTCTTTTTTTTTTATCGCAAGGCCACCAAGCACAACAAGGCCGGGGCGATTGTATCTTGCATCGCAGCGTCGCAATTCATATAAAGAAAGCGTGAAAACAATTGCCATTAATTGAACAATTTCATGTGTTATTTTATTTATAGAAAAAGAAGTAGAGATAAATTAATAAATAGTTAGATAGTTTGGATGAGGAAGTATATAGAGAAAATAATTGTTCGACAGAGATGTGGGAATGGGGTCGGTTGGCAGGGAATAAAGGGTGGCCAAGTTGCAATACAGGGTGGAATAATAAAAAATAAAAAAAGAAAAATGGCGGATACATTGAACGCAAGAAAATCGAAAAGTTTGCAGGAGAAGATTTGCTTTTTTATCCTTTTTCTTTTTTTTATTCTACCAATGAAACATCATTCATTCGACAATTCTAATCCACCCCTATTTCTCTGATGGTCTTTTCTCATTTCCACCACCCTTTTCATCTACTTACCCTGCCATTGACCACAAAATTATGATTGTTACGAGCCCATAAGTTTAATAACGAATAGACACCATACAACATCTTAATTCCCTCGATTATTGAACTTTTATTGTGATTTACTGGCAAACCACAAGAAATAATGGAATTTTATATACCTCATACAGAAATTTATTGTATTGTAGGAAAATAATGAATGTACGTTCCATTAAGGAGGATACATCCAAGTTATTTTTTTATTTTTTTCATTTTTTTGTCAGTAAAACAATAATCCATTTGCCCCAATGATAAACGATACCTGCATGAATGAACACGTTTAGACGGGAAATATTTTGAAAATTACGTCACACCCGCGCTCACACGCTCACATATTATGGTGTTGAATTTCCTAGTAGAGTCAAATACACCCTGTGGGCATTATCGCATTATCTATGTCTTTTTTATTGCAAATATACTGGGAAGAATAAACAAGTATAAACTTGTTCTTTATGTACCTTATCCATACCCTTATTCAAAATTTGATGGATCACTTCTATTTACTTATTTTTCCATTATATTTTTTTGCTCCTACATAAAAGTATTCATACGTGAGAACACGAAATTTATCAATAATTTACAAAATAGAACAAAAAATAATGATGAAAGTAGATTTTGTTGATAGGAAAATTTTATCATTCAATGAGAGAATGAGATGAAGAAAAGAAAAAAGAGAAAGATGGAGATGAACTAGAGACAACGTTAAAAGTCAATTTTAATGCCGGTAGGGTTCAGGGTGAGTGCGAGAGACAGTTGACAACAGATAAAACTGTTCGCAATATTAAAGAAAAAAAAAAAAAACAATTTATCAATCTACTCGGCTAAATGACCTCGAGAAAAGTCCACCAACATTGGCCAATTATTCATGCACAATTTCAGTCTTTGTCTATTCTATTCCATTACACACTCTCATCCAATATATATATATAATTATTTAACAAACACTATCAATAAATATACATACAAATAAATTGTCTTATCTTGACACTGGCCAATATTCCAGCCCCATTAAACAAATCAACAAAAATAATCCACCGTTCATTGAAAGGAAAAAATAAAAATAAGCACAAAACAAATTGAAACATCGTCAAAATAAAATCCATTGCACAGGAAGAGAAAGAGACACAAAAATAGATAAATTTATTATGCCATGGCTGTAGCCTTCAGTAAGAAAAAGAAAATAAAATAAATGAATAATCAAAGTAAAAAATATTTCTCTGTTTAAAATATCAGTAATAACAATACTAAAAGTGAGAGGGATGAAAGGTGAGTGGTGTAAATGTAATACGAAACATTAAATTGGTAACGAATATTCCATTTACGTGGGAATATTGTATCGTCTATTTAGGGCTGGATAAGTGTGTCGATATATATTTTTGAAAGAGAGGGTAGTGCAGATGAAGTGGACGACAACGAGAGTGAAAGGAAGAGAGAGAGAGTGAGTTAGTGAGAATATTTTGGCGTGGGCGTATTTGTGCGGTTCAACATCGAACCAGTATTCACTTTGATGGCACGTGACTGTACACATGTATTATGTATATGTGTACGCTTGGCGAATGCTGTTTGTGTAACATAATCACATATATATATATAGAGTACACGGTAATCAGTACATATATATCGCTTGATATATTACGTAGCATAACTGGGAGGCTTCGAGGTGCCTGGAGGCTTACCATGTTACATGCATTGTTGCTTTAACTGCTACACGTTCCCGTCGGATTAAGTGCCTCTTGATGGGAACTAAATTTCACGTTTAGACCGGTTTAGACCCGTCACCATGTATATAAACATTTGTATATATATATATATATACATATATGCACTTATTATTTTTAATACTAAAACTCTACGTTCATTTGTAAAACTCTTCTATATTATTTTAACTATTTATCAATTTGTTTGTTCTTTTTCTTTTTTTTTTTTCTTTTTTTTTTGTTGTAGAACTCAAATGGAATATCTCATGCCGCTCTCCAATCAAAGACAATCGTGAGTTTTTTTTTTTTTTTTTTTTTTTGTTTTTTCTTTTATTTTTTATCTTCAAATTCTTTTACTTTTTTTTTTTTTTTTTTCGAACGTGTTTGAACGTGCATTTAACTGTGAATTTAAATAGATATGTCAATTGATAAAAGTTTTTATCTATTTGGGTAATGTTACTTGAAAAGTCCCCCCTTTGATAGTAAACATCACGTTGAGATATACATATGTATGTGTGTGTGTGTGTGTGTGTGTGTGAGTGTGTGAATGGATCCAATGCATTGGACAAAGCCATAGTCCCCTGATTTTGACTTTGCCCGATCTCTCACACCCATATGTCGTCTCGGCCTTTTCACCTTGCTCTACCTCACTGTCACCAGTTGGTCATGGATATACTACAAATAGCTCTTAAAAGCTCTTTCTAATACCAAATACACAATTGCCATTGTGAAAAAAAAAAAAGAAAGAAGTAACGATTTGAAAGCACAACTCCAATATCATCATCCTCGTCAAGTTGTTTGATCGTCATCGTATCACCCCAGCCCCCCAAAAAAAGCCTCTTCAAATCCTCTTGAAAATTTATGCGGGCACTTTCTTTCATCTTTATGTCCTCTATGAAAAAAACCAAAAAAAAAAAAAAAACACGAAAACGAAAAGAAACTCCAATCATTGGATATAAAAAATATTTGTGACAATGCTAATAAATTTTATTTGCAAATGTGAATTACACATTGGGTATGTTAATGTGGCAAATGTTCAATGATGAGTAAAGTGTCGTGCCACAGTGGCGCGTGTTGTTTCATTTTTCCATCAAACATTTTTACAAAGATTGAGAGGCGGAGGGGGGTGAGAGAGGTTTAGGGCTTTGCACATGGCGCTACAAAACTTTGAGAGCACCAGTTGTCCCGACACGCTCAGACACGTGTCGTTGGACACGTGGTCACTGATGAGTGGATTGTTCATTCTGGCGGCTTGGTTATTTCACCTATGTACACATCTAAATGTCTATATATAAATATGTGATGGGTATATAAACGTGTCTATAGAGGGCGTGTCCACTTGAAATATTACCGATTTGTTTCGCTATTTATCGTTCGTTTACATAAAAAGAAAAAAAAATATTAATTGAACATTTGGGTTAATTTGAATTATCAGTGGTTGAATGCTTTATCAATTCATTCATTGCATTGTATATAAATATAAACAAATATATATATATATATTTTATTTATTCTCTTTTTCGCCATAAAATCAATAAAATCTTTTTCACGTGTCCACAACTCCATCAAGATAATTACACTCGGCAATAAACTTCACTTTCATCGTCTCACACACTTGTCCTCCATATTCCAATCTTTCCCTGTCTCATTTCAACCCAAAATAAAATAAAAAAAAAAAATAAAAATAAACCCTCACAGATATTTATCTTCATTTGCTTCTGTTTCTATATCTCTTCTCGGCTTTATCCAACTCTCACGCCCTTTCCCTCTTGTCTCTAACACAACCACCAACCTCTTCCTTCTTCGCTTTCACAATTCTCCTTTTCCTTCTCTCTGTTTAACTGGAAAATATGATGGGGTTTGCATTCATCTCACTCAACCAATCGCGGTTACAATAACCTCCATTTTCACCCTCTCTATATTTTCACATATTCGATATATATTCAAAAGATTTTGATTTAGAGAGTGGTGACGTAAAATCTCAATGAATTTCCAGTTGAAATAATATTTGATATATGGCTGTGTGGTCGCTTTCAATTCACCGATGAAAAATTAAGAAAAAAAAAACCAAATATTTTTATACTATTAAACAGACGAAATATCGAGACACTGGAAATTCCATGAACATATATTTGTATCCGTCAATTTGTCGACATTTATCTGTACTACAGTGTATATCTCAATCACGGTCACTGCATCTCGTTCCGATATTGTTCATGTAACCTCTATTGTTCAATAACAATAATAAAAAAAAAAAAAAGAGCGTAGAAAAATCGATATAGAAGTGATGGACAATGGATTCGGCCACTCCTTTTTACCGTGAAAAAAGAAAAAAAAAACAAAACGCGTGGAATTTACGGCAACTCTCAACTCGGTATTATTTATTCTCATATCCCGTGTAGTGACATACTTTGCCTGTTCATACTTGTATTCAATCATCCGTAGAGACCTATTTAACATTTTTTTTATTTTCATTATACATTGATACGAAAATATGAACACAATTTGTTGTTCATTGTAATTGTAGAGGAGAGATTATGTGATAGAGTGCAGTAGAAAAGGCTACAGTTCAAATATTCTATATAAAATTTTATGTTTTCAATGCTTTTGTTGAACATTGAAATGAAAAAAACATGAAAGAGAATATAAAATTGACGTGGACGACTGTGGTGTTGGATGAACACGAGTCGACACGTGACAGACACACCGCAATAACTGTCGAGTGACCATTGGTATAAGCCTATAGAATACTGTTATTGTTCAAATATAATTTATTGATATTGAAAGGTTGGAACACATGCTGTGACTTTATAGAAAAATTTAGCCAAGTACTCACTCGCTACTTTTTATCACGTTAGTAAACTCAATATATCAATAAAAAATATTATAAATGCTACAAACCAACGATGTTCATCGAAATATACAGGAATAAACAGGCTTAAACCTGTTTTTTCTACACAATAAAATGTCGTATCTTTACTTTTTTAATAAATGAATAGAAATAAAAAATACCAATCAATTCTATCTCAGTACCCTCTGCTCGTTTCATCTTTGTTCTGTTTCATTACAAGTTTGAACAGGTGATTGGAAGTGCACCGGATATATTAATATACATATATATTGAAATTAATCTGTGTGCAATTATTAATATTAACAATGAAACAAGAATACATAATTCTTCTATTTTCTTTTTTCTATCCATTGGGCCTAGCTCCATCATAGGACTTCTCAATATTCTTTCAACATATATATATATGTATGTATTAAATCTTTTCAAGTGCATCCCCCCAAAGCATCCCTCCGATAATAAACTCCACGAGTAATCGTGATGCATACGGTTTTCCATTGGCCAGAACAAAACTGCAGCATATCAAGCATATTATATATCACATTTTCAATCATCTCCATGAAAATATTTGTACGGTTTCTCCAGATTATTACAACTACAACAATCAATAAAATATAATTTCACTATTATTTCCAATGAATATAAAAAAATTCATTTCTTTCTGTTCTCGTTTTTTATTTCACTTCCTCTCACTCACTCTTCTTCTTTTTATTTTTTTGCTTTTCCATATAAATATATTATTATTTTATAGATGCATTGCAATGTTCTTTTCCTAAATTTCCATTTTCTACTTGGACAACTGACACAAGTGCGCGAAAATCTGTGGAATAGAAAAACATATCGTAGCCTAATAGCCCTCATTGGCACCCCCTTTTGTCGCGTTGTATCCTGTACCAACCCCCTGTTTTCATTTCAATTTCTATACCCTTGGCTTCACCATCACTATACAGATATACATATACTTCAAACCCTCCTTTATATATATATATATATATATATATATGTATAAGGTTGGACAGCCAGATGGCAAGTACGAACTCGTACCAATGACTACTGCGCCAAACGAGGGATCAAAATGATGGAGCATGTCAATGTTTGGTTAAGTTCATGCATGGTATCCGCGTAACGTGGTTAGCAAATCAGTTTATTTTGTGGCTTTCACCTATCGCTCACATTATCTATATCCTCTCACACAAATTCAATAGAATATTCTTTTGAGTGTCCCATAAATTCCACTATCCACCATCGCCTACCAACAAACACTCCAATCATTCGCAATAACATGATTAAATAAAATCCCAACATTAAAATTAAATATTGATCAAATATAAATTTTAATATAAATACATTGCAATATATTTATTATAAATATAATAAATAATATTTAAAATTTATCATTGGATTGAATTGAAGGAATGAAATGAATACACAATAAAATAAAAATCCCTGAAGAATTTTCAATTCAATCGTTGCATTCCCCATAGACTTCAATATAAAATACAAACAAACGATTGGTAGATTGGAAGTGTTTAAATTTCGACAAGTTAAATAATAAAAACAAACAGCCTCGAGTGCAAACACAACTTGTACATCAAGGGAACATATATATATAAACAAATAAATAAATAAATAAATAAATATAATATGTATGCATAAAATAAATACGATTATATATTGAATTAGAAGAGATGTCCTTAGGGACTGAAAAATTGTAATGATTGATTATTATACAAGTACAGACCTGCAATTATTTATTGACCGGTTGAAACTTGCAATTATAGTGAAGAGGCCGGGGGGGGTGAAGGGCTGTAGTGTGGTATATGATGTTTGCATTATATTGAAAACGTTCAGGCAAAGCCACTTCCAGCTGACTGTCAAACATGTTTAGACTTGTATATATGTATCTATATATATTTATATATATATATATATTGACTCCTGCAATGTATAACAGTAAACGCAATATCCCGGAACAGCTCGTAGAAACTATACGGAAGCCATAATAATGTAGAGCAGACACCCGAGTGATTCACCAAAATGACCCGGCAGATGCGCGATCGTCAAGATATAGTCTCGGGCATTTATCTTTTACACATATATATATATATATATATTTATATATTTATTGTTGCTGTGTACATTATCTATTTTCACTGTTTCAGTCACGCAAAATTTAATAGACATTGCTGGTAGTCTATTTGGAAATGTGTGGATGAAAAATAAATATGTAAAATTTATAGGGGAGAAATTTTTTTTCTTTTTTATTTTTTCCTGGTTGTTGAAAACAAACAGGACGCTCAGGGCGATAAAATCAGGAATTTATCGCCCTGAGAAGTGACGCTGTTGTATGTTCGACAAAGTCACCAGAGAAAAAATTTTTCTATATATCTCTCTCTCTCTCTCTCTCTCTCTGTCATTTTGCTTTTGCATCACTTTCTATTGCATAAACTTACCCCCATCGTACTCGTACACCCACACACAATAACCACCCCGCCCCTAATGGGTACACACGCATCCGTTGATTAGAAAGTTGGAGGGCAGTGGGTTTGAGGGAGGAATAAAAAAAAAAAAGAAAGAAAAGAAACGAACGAGTGAGACAAGCTCGTGCGCGCTTTTGGGTTATATGTATACGATATTTGTATATATGCTAGGGAGAAAAAGAGAAGAATAGAATTCACAACAATGGACCCAAGTCCCTTTTTTCGCTTTACGAATTGTTCCATGCTTTGACTTCCTTTCTCTTCATCTACACGCCAAATAAAATCGAGCCAAAGTCAACGACATGACAAAACACGTTACGAAAATATATATTCATTATTTTGTTTTTTTTTTTTCCTTTCTATTTTTATTTCAGTGCACACTTTGAGTGATTTTATTTCATTTATTTTTTTCCGTTCAACAATTTATCAAATAATTCATCAATTCATGTGATATAAATACCAATAAAATTAATTAATTCAGTTTGTTAGTTAATAAATATATATGAATTAATTTTTATTGGATAATTATTATGAATTTTCTTGTGCAAATATTTTTTTTTTATCAGTTTTATTTGTTCATTTTTTAATGCAGTGTATATTAATATTAAATATAAATATATGTTTGTTTGCGTGAGTGATTTATTTATATGATAAGTGTGACTTTATGAAGTGTGTCCATATGTGACAGTGAAGATCGATGCAAACGTGTCCGGCCATCATCTCTGATATCTATCGCATTCACTTCACGTTCGTAATATAAAGGCACTCAGGTGTAATTATTATAATGCGATGTAATTTATGATTTATATATTGTTAGAACGGTCATATGAGCTTGTGTACAATAACACATCAAAGTATTCAGTCATGCTATTTTTAATTCTTTCCATTTTTATAGCTGGCCATTACAAAGAGACCACAAACAAGTTCAATCTTGTCGATATTTATGAAATTATGAAAAATTCGCCTTTCCCCTCATTTTCTTTCATTTCTTTCATCGAAAAATATCCAACATTCTCCAGAGAACAAATGAAATAATACCCCAAATGCCATAATTAAAACGAAAATAAAAAAAAAAAACAAAACAAAACAAAATTCATTGTTGAATACAGTGGAAAAAGTTTTGTAAATAGCTTCGTTGATGGGATGATTAACTTTAACGGTGGTCTTTGACTCCTCGTACATAGCCTGTTTATGCAAACTTTATCACGCTCATAATTGCACCACTATTGCAATCTACCTCTGGCCTTACCCATCCATTTAATAACACCATCAAATTTACTTTCACCATCACAACAATCCCACCAAAGATTTCCCATCCATTATTTCAAATTTTGCAAAAACTTCCTCACCATCCAATTAAATACTACAACCAACTAAATTTCTTTCTTTTTTTATTATTCTACCTCTATATTCTATCATTAAGTACCATTAAATTTCCATTGGTTTTTTTTTTTTTTTCACCGTCCACATCATTTATATTTATTTGAAAATATTAATAAATATATATATATATATAAAAGGTTGAACACTGGATTACACCACATTTCATACT
Source organism: Galerucella tenella (assembly GCA_910591685.1). Classification (NCBI taxonomy): domain Eukaryota; kingdom Metazoa; phylum Arthropoda; class Insecta; order Coleoptera; family Chrysomelidae; genus Galerucella; species Galerucella tenella. The sequence goes on from CAJUYH010000822.1 coordinate 50,660, forward strand.
AACAATAATTCCCTGGGGACATCATTAGCGCCCTGTATATATATCACGCATGCGAATACCCCACACACCCCCGCACAAAATTAACGAACAATCAAAATACCAATTTTATTGATGAAAAAAAAAAAAATTCAAATTAATAAACGGAAAAATAAATAAAAATATTTTCATCTTTTTTTTTTTTGATTCAATTTCCACGAATATCACTGATAAACATCTACATATACCTACTGGATTCTTGTTCTCACTCACTCCCCTCTCTTCTCACCATACACTCGACAAATATATCAATATCGCCACGATCTCTGATCAAATACAGAATCTATATATCTGTATGTATGGAGGCTGCATCATGGGATATAATTCCCCTTTCTTATTCTCTTTTTTTTCCATCTCTCTCTCCCTCTCTCTCTATATATATATATACCGCTGGCTTTTTCTCCTGAGGGAGATTTTGTCAAGGGAATGATCCGGGATTTTATTCTCAACGAATCCCTTGTGATTTGGCCAGAGGGTGGTTTCATCGTTAATTACCCAAGGCTTATCAATTCTCTCGATCATTACGTTGTTCGCTGTCTTCCACTTTGCCAATACATTCTATTGATTATATACATATATATTTTTCGCTATTTCTTTTTGCACAACAGCAGCGCGATATAGAGGAAAAAAATTATAATACCAAAGTTATTTTTCACTTAGTTCTTTTGTAAATATGTACGTTCACATTGAGCATTACGATATTTCTTATATCAAAGTTGTCTGTCTGCAATCATTTTATCATTTATTTATTGTCAATGACACGTGACCGGAGAATTATTTTTCACTGGCTGATGATTATCGCAATTGTGTCAACAATATTAATTACAATCCATTCAATATATGAAAGAAAAAAAGAAAAAAAAAGAGGAGAAAGAAGTGATATAAATGGTATATACTATATTATAAACACGTTTATACACGTCTGTACACGTTTTTCTTTGAAAATTGATAATTTACTATGTATTTTATCTTTCGCTTTATTTTTCTCGTGGCGCAAATGAACACAGGAGATTCTGTACTTGTAAACGTGTACGAACACGAATAGATGGATGGTGTATGTGTGTGCATGTAGATGTACACGTGGCTTACACGACTCACCTCGTACACATAACCACCCCCTGTGCCGTGTCTCTCTGATTTCCCTGGAGATTTGGCGCTCGCTACGAAACGCCAACAGTTGTACGCTACACTACCACAGTGGCATATATTCTCCATAAGTTGGAGTATCAAAACTCTAATGTAGCCCTTTTCTACCTTCACTCACGAGTCTATTTTATATCTATATGTCCTCTCTATTTTTAGATGCGCCATTGCGTGATCGCCATTATCACTAAACGATGTTATCAGTTACGTTTTTTTTCTTTTTTTTCAATGTATAAAAGCAAATTTGTAGATAGAAACAAAAAAATGAACAAACATTTTTATCATTTGCAATATTGTGACTGTCGGAATTGAAAGTAAAAAATTGTAAAAATAATATATTTTATTGCAGTGCAAATAAACAATATCAATTGGTATAATGTCGTGAGTGCGAATGGTAACATGAGATTAGAACTACAAATCGGATTTGTCTACATAACAAATTAATCCATACTCCAGTTATTTCGTCACGTTTGATAAAGTCGTACATAAATAGTGGAATATTGCATTGAATTGTACATAACAATCGTGAGAATTATCAAAAGATACCACAGACATGTAAACAATGTCATGAAAAATTTTTTTTTTGTTCTTCTATTTTATTTATTTATTTATTCAATTTTTTTTTTCGCAAGCACACGCATGTCGTTTATCTTTTGGACCCAGGGGTACCATCCCGCCATCAAGTACACACGCAAAATATACATGTATATACGTGTATAGACAGGAACTAACCAGCCTTCATCAATACAATGCAACATGAGTGTGTAATGCTGTTGGAGTTTAACCGAGACGACTTCTCACACGGTGAAAAACCCCATGGGCTTTTGCAATATGCTATACCAAGTACACTGAATACTCCACACTTTCATATATATATATATATATATATATATGTAGTATACATTTCAGTTTTGCTCACTGCATGTTTGTTACAAAATGTTCCCATAACTCCCTGGCGGGCAACTGCCCTTCGGCCCATCCTATCTTTCCCGTTGGGACCTGTCCAGTGATATAATGTGAGAATTCCATTCACATTCATCTTCAGTGTCATTTAAATTAAAAAACAAATAATTTTTTTGTTTTTTTTCTCGTCATTATTCATTATTTTATATTGCTTTTTTTTTTTTTTTGTTATTTTATCAATTTTATTTTTTTTATGGAGTGTAAAGTACTGTTGTAATGCGATACAGATATGTTTTATAGTGTGGTAGGATCGTCTGAATGACCCCCTCATTTATTTTCACTTGGCCACCTGTAACAATAGCTATCGAGAGCAATATGAGTGAAACGAAAATACAGTTAAAGGGTTTTTTTGATGGAGGAAATTTGGCTTCTCTTATATGTCATCTTTTTTTTTCTTTTTTTTTTGCCACGTGCCTATTCTATTTTGCTGATGGTTTCCTCTTCATATGCCACTCACAGGTTTCCTTCCGACAGCTGCTCATACCGATATATCCCCGAAATAAAATTAAAAGAAAAAAAAAAAAAAACACAATTGAAATTATGATTTTACGTCGATTAATTTTGATTTGTCTCCAATTATAATTGTGCTATCTCTCTCTATTTTTCTTTTTTTTATGTCAACTCATTGCAGAAGTCAATCGCAGTCGCAGGTGAGATCACTGGAGTGTTGCCAAAAAAAAAAAAAAATAGTAATAAAACTATTCATTTCACTGACAACCTCTTGACCCATTGATTTCCGGTTCTACCATGAATAATATACTCTCCCACCCTCCCGGAAGTCTATAATTGATTGAATTAAATATCCGTAACTTCACCTGCAAAGAAATTCGGTCATTGACAATAATTAAAAATAAATAAATGAATTTATAGCACTCATCTAAAATACGGCCTGTTGGAAAGTCGAAATTTTTCTTTTTCTACTGAAATACACTAACATATATTTATATATATATATATATATAGGTAGACCCCAACGGCGTGCTTATTCCTGCAAACGAGCGTATAACAAGAAGCCACTTGGCCACGGAGTCTGGTATAATAGATTAAAGCTATCTTCACATCCATGCTTCACCGAACATATATTGTCCCCTTAACACCCCCATTGCTATACTACCCACTTCTCTTTAGTTCACTTGACCCTACTTGTCTCCATTCGCTATAACCATCCCTTCTTCTACCACCACGTCCCCCATATCCCGCACACACACACACACACACATATATATATATATACAGGTTTTCTTTCGCCTTCCATCAACCCTCATGGACTTCCTCCATTTATACGTTCATTTCTAGTAGATAAATGATCATATATACGCACGCGCACACGCTCTCAGGGTGTGGTACTGTATTCACGCAATTTTCTTAATGTACTTGCTAAATGTCCATAGACCCCCATTGCGTGTATATATATGTGTGTATAGAGTAAGATATGTATGTAGAGACAATGTTGTATGCGGTGGTGTTGATTGACAGGTTGGCGTATTTCAAAACATTTTTCTTTTTATATCAGTTTATTTGTTTTTTTTTTTTTATTAATTTAATATCTGTATGGGGTATTGTTTATGGGGGATGTTTATAGATAATATATACATGGTGATTGTCAGAGAAAAATATTTAACAATTGTTTGAATAGATTTCTTTTTTTCTTTTGTCAAACTTGTTTAGTGCGTGATTGAACGTGTCCATGCGCGCATGGATACGGGTGACGTCAAACGCTTATAGAGTGTACACTTGATAATGATTGTCATTAATGGCGAATGGTGACGTCAAATATTAATTCGAGATTAATAGAGATAGATATTTGGAGAGAAAATAGATTGCTTTGCTTATTGATAATTGAAATATTAATTTAAAGGAAGAAAATAATTTTGTTTTATGTGTAATAATGAAAATGATTTAATTCTACTTGAAATATATTGAACAATGTTGCTTTAGTAAAGGTATATGTACGAATAGAACTGGCTGATGCATCTACTAATGTGTTTGTATGTGTGAATTGAGTCTGGGACATATTATAGGCGGGTTCTATACATTATTCATACGGTTTTACCATACAGTTCACATTCATCCAACACTTCTCTCATAATACTAAAAACATAAGTAATATTTATTATCTTAAAATTTATTCAACATAAATACAGAAGCCTTTTATATATATATATATATATATATTTTTTATTGACAGAATCGTGAGAGATTTAAAAATAATTTAATGAAGGCGAATGACGAAAAGAAGTCGCAATGGATTTTTTTATTTTTTGACTAAAATCTATACAAGTCATTTAGAGTTTGTTTTAGATGACTCTGAGTTTGCGTAACAGGGAATACAAAAGAGCGATCCCTTATTTTTCACGTATATGTATATATATATATATATATATATATATATATATATATATATGTATATAGGAAAGAAAAACGAGAGAAAACAGACAGCAGGGTTGGTTTTTATTGGGGTCCATATCTCTCTTTATCTTGCTCGCTTTTATATTAAAAAAAAAGAAGGAAGAAGAGATGGGAAATATACAGGAGTTGAGAAGGAGGAAGAGACACTGTGTGACGAAAATATGAGAGAGATATATAACAATATACATGTTACAAACCCTCCACTTGCACTCACTCTCACATATTAACCACTTCCGCGGACACATTGTACACATTTTCTACTTATTTGCACAATATACCATGCCACTGCCATTTTATTTTATCATCTGTGATTGAATATGTCCAAATGTTCGCGTTTATTGTCATTCACGTGGAAAAATACCATATTCTATAATATAAAAGCCAATAAAACATATTTTTATATTTATTGAAATGAAAAAAAAAAAAAAAAAATGTTGATTTTCATGATAATTTTTGTATTTATTTTGGCGACAGGTTTGAACAAGTTATTAAATTGTTGCCAATTTTCATTTGTCTTGGCAATTTATCAACAAGATATTGTTCAATACGGATGTATAGATCGCAGTGAATTAATGAAATGTGAAGTTTGATCAAATCTCTAGTTAGTTCATTAAATTATGGAAAATTCTGAAAGATAAATTGTGAAGGGTTTATTTCCCTAAAAAAAAAAAAAATAAATGATTTGATTTAATGCCTAAACTGTTTCAATTAAATATAAAATAATATTAATTATTTATTTAATAAACAATATTAATTGTACAGTAGACTAGAATACAACAATAATGATTGAAATCGCGATATATATATATATATAAATATGAGAATGAAAAGGGGAAAGAGACTGCAGTTGGTCAGACGAAACGTAAACAGGTTACGACAAGAAACTGAACCTGTCATCAGGCTTTGTCAGTGTGCATGGAGGGTGTTTACAGGATTTTCAGACGAAGCTGGATGCAATGACGCGAGTTCACATGAAAGTCAACATATATATATACTTTGATAAAGAGAGGGGGGGGGGGGGTGAGGGTGAGGGTAAAGGGCGAACTTTGCAAGTCGAGCCAGAGAGAGGACGAATAAAATGGGGTATATGAATATATAGCTCTGCGTGGGAGTTATCGTAGCGTGACGGCACACCCACGCAGTCGCCCCCTTTTATTTCTCTTGGCTTTTCGCTATACAACCATATATTCTTTCTCTCCATAAACTCTCTCTCTTCCACACACACACATACACACACTCATACACTCTTTCACCGTCTCGCCAAATTTTGTGCGCGCTATACAAAACACATCTGGCGCTGTCAAGAATTTTTCTATTTTATTTTTATATTTTTACTTTTTTTTTTTTCGTCCTCTTTAACATCCTCTCTTCTGTTATATTTCTTTCTTTTTCTTCGTTTGTTATTTGGGTATAGGACATGTATTTGTGAGTATGGAAAATATGTGAATAAAATTCGGATTGTGTGTTTTCTACTTCTTTTATTCAAATATATAGAGAAAAATATATATATCTATAAATAAATAAATAAATAAAAAAGGGGTTGGGATATTCAATAGATATTTAATTGATATTAGTAAATCATTGCATTGGATAGAAGGGATTGAATATAAGGGTAAAAATATCCGAGTTTACGCATATTAAATTGCCAGTTTGACATTCATGAGGCTTTTTTGGCGTGAACACCAGCCAAATGTTCACTTCAATCATTGTGCGACCACATATATGCGCATTGATACAT